>JXTB01000591.1:0-17891 GCA_002914805.1 Parasponia andersonii | reverse complement strand
TTTGTGAGATCTGTTCGAAATTTATAATTCTTGACTGTTCGGTTTCCAGAAAAACTTTCCAACTCCCCTTCTTTAAGAAACCGCTACTGTGCTTATCTGCTGTTTTGCCACAAATTTTTAATCACCCCAATTTTTCAACATCTCGAGATTTCTGCCTCCCTTTCTTCCAAAAATTTTTACCCTCTCAGTTGTCTTTTGGAACGATGGCTTCGAATCAAAATTAGGAACTGCAATCTATTAAGGATTCAGAGTTGGACTCGTTGAGGAGGCAGCTCTGCTTCCCCGGAGGCGTGACGCTTCAAAGGGTTAAAGGCCCCGCAGATTGGTACCTTCGGCCCTGTGCCCCCGAAGGTTCCATTGTTTTGGGCAGGAAACATCTGGAATGCCTGCGGTTCCCCCTTCCCCCTCTAGTCCATCAGTTTTTTGCCCTGACGGGGATCCACCCGATGCAGCTGAATGCCAACGGGATAATGATTCTGATGGGGCTCTCTGTCCTGTCCGTTATCTACAATATGCACATTGACCTGGAGGTGGTCTTCTACGCCTACAAACTTGTTCTCATTCCCAAGAAGAGCTCCTACCCCACTTTCTATCTCCAGCCGCTGCCCGGTCGCCACATCTTTTGGGGGCTGCCGCGGTCGGACAAACTTTGGGACTCTCACGCCAGGCTTTACGCCGTAGGAGGGGCGTGGTGCTTCCTTTGGGTAAATGGGGAACATTTTCAGATCCCCTCAGTCTTCTTGCAGAGTAAGCATCGGACTATGACCTTTGGATTCGGGTTTCCTCACGGTTTCATTTCTCATGTTATTTTTCCCTGTGCAAGCTCCGCAGAAGAAAACAGGTTCGAGCCGCATCTGTCGGCTGGGCGGCTCAAGGGTCTCGAGGGGATCGTTATCTTTAGTTCCCCGGGGGAGTGCGGGTGTACGTTGCGGGTGTACGTTGGAAGAGCTGACGACAACATAATTAATCTGTAGATGGAAGCCAATTACTTCAACCATCCCCTTCTTCAGAATCGGCTTATCCTCTCCCAACAAGAGTTCGGATTTTCTTATTTTCTCCTCTCCCAACAAGAGGCAAATATCAAGTCATGAGGAAAAACCATATGTATTTTTTATTTTTTATCTCTTGGAGAGAAAGAAAAACAATATGCATTAGTTAGCTACATACGCAAATCTTATCCACATGCCTATATGTATGCACTGATATGACATACATACATGATAGATGTAAATTTTGTTCTTCTTTTTTTTTTTTTTTAAGTTTTGCGTTGGGAGAGTTGAATCGTTAAAGATACTAAAAGCCTGTCTATATTTTTTTCTCTTTGCTGTCGTAAAAAGAATCACAAAATTTCGGCATATATGACTTTATAATATTATTACCCGTACAGCTAATGATAACGTGTATGAACAAATATATATATATACACATATTTTGCATTTTATACATCGCCGTCACATGTTATATCGTTAAAGAAGTCATGAGGGATCCATGATCATGATTTCATTGGTTGATCCCGGAATCTCATCCTAAACAATGGAGGCGTTTTAGATGAAGATATTCATCCGGCCTATCCCCATTATTGGATGCTCACAATCGAATTAGTCCACCCAAATGGTCTTTAAATAGCCAGAAATTCATTTGGTTTGCCGACTACCGACCATATTCCAGGATTGGTCTAGCCAGAAACCAGGTTTTGTAATAGCTTTACTGTATTTTGGGCTTTAGGTAGTCTGTTCCTGCTTGTTTTCGATGCTCCGTTTGTTCGTGGCAATGTACTTTTTTTCTTTTTTCTTTTTTTTTTTTCTTTTTTAAAAAAGAGGATTACTACTGATCCTGTGCCAGACACTGTTTAGTGGGTCTTCGTTCTCCTCTTGTACCAGGCTTATCTCCCGCTACACACCCCTTTCCTGCTTTACCTTTGTGCCCTCGTTGCTTCACTTACTAATTTTCCCTTTACTTTCTTTTTAATTAGAACTAAAGAGTAAATTTGCTTTGCGAGAGGAAGATGATATGACATTCGGATGTAATACATAAAACATTGACGAGTCGTTAAAAAATTACATTTTCGTTTTTCACGAGTACAGTATCCTCTGCTTTAAGTTGTGGATTTCAGGTTCAAATACTTAAAAGGTAATTCCATATCATTGACTCGATACTAATAAATCGGTATTTGTTATACTTTAAAAATAAACCTCAAGCCCTTACTTGAAAATGTCTTTTTCGTTTTCTTTCTATTTCCGTCTGTTTGAAGATTAATAAACATTCTACCCCGGGACCAAATTCTTAGATCATCAGTTCACGAGTTTTAGAAAAATACACATAAGGGTTTACTTGGATACATATTCGTTTTGTGTTTTTATTTTCTAAAATAAAAAGAGTGGTTTGGTCTTCTTTATGAATTTGGTTGAAAAACTTTCAACTTCCATTTCATTTAAAAAAACACAAAACAAAAATATAATTAAAAAAACCCTTAATTAAAAGGGTTAAAAGAGGACACCCACCACAATTTCTCCAACCCTCATCCCATGATATCATTGGCAAATAGTCCACCAAACAAATGTTTTTAGCCTGGACTGTCCTTTTTTTTTCTCTTTTTTTATTTATTTTTATTTTTTTTTTACAAGAAAAGGAGAATTGGTGGTATCCACATGCTCCCCACCCGTGTCCTCGTATTAGAAGCTCAATCGGGACCATAGGTAAGGCACCTTGTCTATGTGACTTCAACGTCTATCAGGAATACAGGTGCCCACTCAACAGAAGCCCACGCTTTGGAAAGGGCCTGAAGTGGAGAGGTAAACGCACCAGCATCGAGTTCAACCTGCGATTGCAGGGATTCGAACTCCAACCTGATAGAAGCGAAGTCTCAGAATAAGCTCCTCTATCGCTAATGCTACCACCACCGGTGGACTTGGTTCAGTCCCTAAATTAATTCCATTCGGCCAAATGGTCTAGACTCGAACGTAAGATACATTTAAAAACAAAACTTATTCCACAATCAATAAATAAAATAGACATTGGAGCTCTCAACTTTTGAGTTACACCAGAATGCTCCGTCTGTTGCCTTCAATGTACTGATTTCTTGGCAAAAACAGATTTGACAGCTAAATTACGTTTTCTTTTTGGGGAAGAAAAAAAATTAAATAAAAGAAAAAAAAAGGAAAGACAGAAAGAAAGATCACAATGAATAAATTAATAGCACGCTTTCCAAGTGAAATAACCCAATTCTAAGAAGAAATATGTGTAAGGATCAGCACGGCAGAAGTGCACCAAGTCGTGCAGCCACACAGCGGAGGCAATAAATACAAAGATGAAGTAAAACACATAAAATGAATAATCATACCTGTATTCAAATTTTGCCCAAGTCCTATAAGTATTATCCCTTTCTTTCCTGGTCAAATGCGAGTCCACCCTATACTTTGGATTCACCAAGTTGAACATCTTTTACAGGCGCATTGTCCATTCCTTCTTTCAAAAGTTTGATTTCCTCTTCAGTCAGGCTGTTTTTCACATTTGGTAGTGTCTTAGAATTGGCCTGTTTCTCCAGCTCCACAGCCCAACTATAAATTATCATGCCAACAACTGCAAGAGTCATCCCCATAATGTTCTTGAATGTCAGCTCTGAATCAAAGAGCAGCCAACCTAAAGTGAGGACGCAAACTGTTTTCATGTGACCTAAAACCTGGAACGAGACAGCTGAGAAGCGTCCAATGCAGAGGTACTGACTCACATTGCAGAATACAGCTAGAGAGCACGAAAGAAGAATGAATAACTGCATATAACCACAGCATGAAATTCATGAGTTAAGTCGGGGATTTCCTGTACATGAAAAAGGAAGCAAAGCCAACAGGTTAATGTGAGATCAGGGAGACAAGTGCTTACGATGGCACCAGAAGACATCTTGTAGCCCGTTATTAATTTTCCACTAAGGAAGTAGTCAATGAATGGACCAAGAATGAGGAGAGAGAGAGCTTGAATTGGAGCTGTCTTACTCAGCAGTTCAAATGATCCAATCGAGTACTTCTTTTGAAGGGAACCTATAGTCTGTTCAACAATGAAATATTACCAAAAACAACAAATCAATACTATTTTCCACAAAACAGTAAGATATTTTTATTGATAATCAGGCTACACACATGTTGGCTTCACATTACTAATTATTAATTAACCATGAGTTCAACACCTTTTGTCTACCGCTCAACTCCAGTGTGGTCTACGTGTTCTAGCTACATCATGTAGAATAATACCAGAGCCGGCTCAAGGGAATAAGGGGCCTTGTGAAAAAAGTTATCAAGCCTATAGATAACAATGAATATAGAAAATACATTCTTCTATTCCTCTTTTTTTTTTTTAAATAAAAATTTTCATACAAATTTTATTTTCCCAGTAAAATTCTATGATTATTTCTTTCTTATACGTTTTTATTTCTCAATACTTCCTTTTGCGATGAAATAATGCAATATTGGATTTTTATTAACTAAATTTTGCATATTTTTTAATTTTCCTGTATACTGTACTTATACTTCTAGTATGTTGTGATGTTAAAAGAAATTCTATTAATGTCAATGATCCAACTTCCCCCCCCCCCCCAACAGAAAAAAAAAAGAAACAAATAAATAAAAGTAGTTAATGATCTTTGTCACTGATGTCCTATATAAGAATACTGAGGTAGTACTAAGTTGAAAGAACAATAATGTAATTAATTGAAAGATAACTTCAGTATATTAAAGGAGGAGGTACATGAGACCAAAATTACGAGTTGATTTTAAACATAGAACCATATTGGAAAAGATTGTAAATAGATTTATGTAAATTTATTCTAATTTTACACGCACAACATATGCGTATTTACACCTTTGCAAACAAGTGTATGCTTTTCAAAAATAATTTAATTTTGCAAATGCACTTATTTAAACATATCATCTGGTTTACATACTCTAGTAATTGAGGCTTCATTTTGAAAGCTATAATTACTAATGGCGTTAGATCTTAAGAAAATTTACGTTATTTATCAAGAAAACAAATTAATATGTATTACTTTTTATATAAAAGTATAGATATACTTAAGGGAAATGGGGCCTTTAGCTGATTAATACTCTTTAGCTGTTTGATCTTTAACCAGCGAAACAAATCAATCTGTTTTATTAACATCTCAGCAGAGTACTAAACCGGAGATCAATATTGGAAATCCTAGTATGCATTCACAGAGATCATTCAGAACCACGTCTCTGGTCTAGTCTAGTCTAGTGATGAAATGACCTCATCGTAAATGATAAATGTTATTAGCAAAATTGGCTAGTAAGAGTGAAGTGCAATAATGATGACAATGATAATGATAATAATAATAATAATAACAATAATAGGTCAGGCAAAAGAACATAAAGAAGGTTGGCGTTAAAAGAACTCACAATTTGCTGCAAAGAGGTAGAGAGAACTGCAACGCAAGCACAGATAAAGCCTTTAAGATTAACTTTGACATCCGTTACAGTGCAAACACCAACGCCTATAACCACAACAATCACAGCTATTTTGACTTCTCTTGAGTAGTGCTTGCTGTGAAGAATCCATTCCATGACGCAAACCACGGGAATCATGCTCAACTTGGAAATCTGTCACCAGATAGATGCTAGATATTCAAAAAGAAAATGCTATAGAATATAATCTCATATATTTAAAACAACCAAAAAAATAAAAATAAAAATAAAAATAAAAATGGCTGGTACTTGGTAAAAGCCGACAGAGTTGAGCATGAGGCTGAAGTTCATTCCGGTGATGGACATATTGGCAACGATGGAGAACCAGAGAAGCTCCCAAAGAGGGATATGCTTGGATGCAGAATAACCAGTAGCATTGGAGACAAGACCAACAAGGGCAGTCACGGCGAAGTGGAACCCAGTCAAAGTAGTGGCTGGCCAGAAAATGTAAATTTGTTTATACAATTTATATAACTTCTAATGTTAAAATGCACAACACACACACATGAGCAAAAGTAGATCTGAGGCAGAAGGACATACCGAAAGTGAAAGCATAACCAGAAGCGGACATGAGCTGCTTGTTGGCCATGATAATCCCGACTGAGCTTACCACGTTCATGCCCCAAGCTCCCACATCCGAAACTGCCGCCGATGATTTCTTCTCGCTGGGTTCCATACTTACTACACCAAAACCAAAACCAAAACCAAAACCAATACCAATACCAATACCAATACCAATGCCAATAACAATTTTCTTATGCACACAAAATACAGATTAGATCGGATCAGATCAGATCCAGTCTGAGAGAGAGAAGAGAATGAGAAAGAGAGAGAAAGAAATAAGGAATTTGAACTAAAACTTGAAATTGAATAAAGGTATTTGGGATTTGCAACCTCGAGTCTCGATTTACGTATATGTGGTATACCCCAAAGGCCAAGGGGAAAGAGGGTCCTCCTTCCTTCGCTTTGGGCCTTGAAATTGGGTGTTTCACGCTTTTCTTTTCTGGCNAGCCAACCACTTCTCACCACTGCCACTGCACCTCTCCTCTCCTCTTCTCTTCTCTATCTCCAACACCAACAATTTCCTCGTCTTTTCTCTCTCTCTCTCTCTCTCTACATCGACATCAGCATCCACATCACACAATACCTATTGCTTTTCGGTCAAATTTCTTTTCAACACCCTTATTTAAAAATACACAGAGTCTTCGCTTTTCCTCTTTCTTTTTTTTTTTTTTCCCCCTTTTTAGTTTTAAATAAACGCAAATAAATAAAATTTAAAAAAAGAAAAAAAGCCTGGAATAGAATGGATCACCACCGCGTTTTGATTCACTCCATCCCACGGTCCGTTCCCATCCTAAACACAACTCACAACAATGAGAGAACGTGAAACGACAAGTGCGAGAGCATCTCCCCCATTGGGTAGGGCCCACCTTGCCAGCTACTACATAAGCTCTTCTATTATTTAATAATTAATTAATACTATACTATACTATACTATACTATACCATACTATCACTACAGACTAAAAAGGAAGACAAAGACTAGCGCTTGATATTTTCCTTCAAAACTTACTAATTATTAATTATTTTCCTTCTAAAATAACTAACTAATAATTAACATATTTTTACTTTTAAAAAAAAAAGAAGAAAGCACTGATTATATATTAATTAAACCTCGTAGACATTAGACATAGGACATAGTCACATAGGCAACGCGAGCAGCATTACCACCGTCTTCATCTTTGACCTTTATAATAGTCATAAATATGCATATGCCAACTCACTATGCTTCCCACTTCACGACTCCTAATAAATTCATTTTAATGTCTACACATGTACATTCGCAGGAACACACACACACACACACATATATATATATATATATATATATATATATATATATATATACTTAAAAACATTTCCTATTGCTTTTTATTAGTCTATGACAATCAGATTTCCCCACGACAACCATATGAATTTAGTATAAATATTTGATTCATTAAAAAAAAAAAGAAATGAAAAAGAAGCATAGTATGTATATCAAACTCTTCTTCCTCTTTTCTTTCTTTCTTTTTTTTTTCCCCCCCTAAAGCCTTTCACAATATATAAAATACCCAGATTACTCCATCACATTTTTATTAATTTTTTTTCTGACATTGTAATCTACAATATTAAATTTTCCTTCATTTTGTGGCTCGCCGGCTGCCATTAACAATATATTTATGCTTTTTAATATTATTTATTACTTATTTTTATTTACGTTTAATATATTCAAATTTTTAAAAATATGAATAGTTTTTTTTCCCCTTTAAGCTAATATAAAACAAAGAGATAATATAATCTCTATTAAATAATAATACTCAATAAAATTCAAAAATATGATAGGAATATAATTGATTTGAAAAATTAAACAATAATATAGAATAAACTTCCATATTTAGAAGAATGGAAAAATTGCGTTAAAAAACCTAGAGAAATGAAAAATTTACTTGAAATTTAAAGCAATTTTAAATTAGCCCGAATAGATCCATATTCAACCAGTCATATCAGTATGACCTACTTAAATCCGCAAAAATTATGGACTGGGCTTGTGGGCTGCCCGAACTCCTTGATAAGACCAGCTCATGTTTTATACGGCTCAGCCTTAGGCCCAGTATAAGATCTGTGCACGCTTATCACATTTTATGCGGCCCAAGGCCCAGCACAAAATCTGTAGGCTTATCACTCTATCCATGTCATTTCCGCCTTTACACTAGAACCCTTCTTATGAATTTGTGACGACATTTACGCGTAAATTCTCGGATGAAATTCACACCATCTATTTTTCAGTGGGACATTTATTAATTAGTAAATGGACCAATTGCTAAGATAAATGAAATTGTTGAAAGAGAGTACATGTCCTAATGTCGTATGACTCCTATCCCTTGGGAAAAGAACTTCAGTTTTTTTTTTTTGGCTAAAGGAGAAGAACGTCAGTTCGTGTGTGTTTTTTCCATTTTTTTTTTCGACCCAAGGATTTTGTTTGTTTAAATGAATGAAAGATAATATATGAAATATGAATGTCCAAGTGATCATCGACCTAATATACAAACTTGACAATAAAGTAAAACGAAAAACCTAAATGGGAAACCAAAACACAGTAAAATAGACTATTCATATAACACAAGGCAACCAATAGCAGCCCACTGGTGACAATGGAATAAGGTCTACCAACTACTTTCATATATATATATATATATATATATATATGTATCCCCCAGTACAAATAAGACATTGCCGGTCAGCTGAATGTGAGAGTGCTATCATTGCTCGTCCAAATAAATATAAGGCACAGACAAGACAACCGTTCATCTACTCCACGGTCCACCCACAACTTTGATTACACACGACGCCTCCATATACAACAACACACAAATGGATCAAATTCTCCTCCCCTGTCCTCTATTCCCTGTCTGTAGAAGCGTGTCTCTGCGCACCTGGTGGTGCTATTGGTCTTGGGAAGTTGTACTCAACCTGCCCACCTGGAAAGGGGGCCGTCACATAGGGGATCTACGACACCCAATTTTAGAGGGGAAAAAAAAAAAGAAAAAATGATCAAATAATTACATATCAAGAAAAAGCAAGGCTTTTCTAGTTCCCCTACCGAGCTCATGCCAACCGTACATTATGAAAGATCAAGGAGAATAGGATATTTACAGCAAACTTACTGAAGAAAACCTGAAATAAACAAGTACCTGAGGCTGAGGCTGAGGCTGAGGCTGAGAGTGCTGTGATGCAAATGTGGTGTACGAGTGTTCTTCAATATTTGAAGAAGTTGAAGTGGAAACTGCATTGGGGGAATAGGCATCATAGCTTGATTCACTTCCATTCAATGTATGTACCTCAGTATTTAACACAGCTTCACCCTCGTTCCCATTGGGTGATTTAGCCCTCTAGATTCATTCAAGTGTTTCCAAAGTGTTAGGCATTTGATGGGAAATCTCGATAACAAGAAAAAATTGGCAAAAAGGAAAAGTACCTGAAATATTTTACCAAGAGTTTTCAACCCCTTTGCTCGCGCACGGAGGTCCTCTTTCTTGGCATTGTTATCTTGAAGAACCTAAGATAAACAATGAACAGATTACCACCAAACAAACTGGGTATACTTCCCTATCAAGCTTTAGCCAACAAAATCGAAGATATCCTCAGAATAGCAAAATCACCATTTGACAAACACGGGAAAGCGTAGCCTCAATATCGGCCACATTGAGCTTCCAAAGAGAATCGATCATCAACTTTTTGTGAGATTGCATGTATTCTTCAAGCTCTTCCTCTGTGTAGTTTCCTTCTGCGCTGAGTTGCTTTTTCATGTCCTCTTGTAGCTGAATCAAAGCAATAGCACCTATTGGCAGCATCAAATACACATAATTAAACAAGGCGAACGTACACATACATATGTTACATAGGCAACATCAAGCGTGTACCACACATATAACTGATAGACATAGTTACAGGGGTAAGTTTAACAAAAGCCTCATCATAACCCCATCACACCGTTGGCCTTTATATCCAAGACTATCTGCTAACCTGTTGCAGCCGTTACTTGGGATTTGATGAAGTGCCCTTTGTTTCTAAACCACTCGGCAATGAATGGCACACCCAAATATATTGCCTTCTTCCCTAGCTCTTTTGCTGCCTGTCTTGCATATATATAACCAATTGTATTGAGCATATCAACACCATAAGCTGTAGAAGCCAGAGAAAAAAATTAATCAGGGCCAATCATAGTATGAAAAAATAATAACAGGACCGATCATATTATGAAAAAAAAGGAGTTAAATTAGGAATTTTTAAAAAATTTTAAAACTAGAATACCTATCAAAAAAGCTATCATAATTTTTTCTTTACTTTCTCTCTGTACATATATATATATATATATATAGATAGATATAGATATATGTGAGCAATGTTACCTGCGTTGGAAAGCTTGGCCATTTCAGCTTCTGCATCACTGACAAATTTTTCTTTGTTTCCTTTCACATAAGGGTTGAGTCGGTCTTTGAGAATTTCTGCAAGCTTTTCTTCTCTGTCCCTTTGAACAACCTGTAGCAGTAAAAGGATTCACACAAATCAACTAGAAGAGTTGAAACAGATGATTGGTAAATTGACGATGAGCACTAGAGTAGGCATCCGTACCCTCATTTTATCTTGCAACTTTTTAGAATCAAACTGTTCCCCTTCTGTGAGTATGTCTAGTGAAGCCATTGATGCCATTGCAAGCTGGCCTATGTAGTCCTCAAATAACTCACTTCCAAAAAGCATTGCAAAGATTGCAGCAGGATCGATAATTGCCTCGCTGCAAAGAAAGGGGAAAACAATGATAGGAGGAGGCAAAGCATTATTTTGAGCTCTTCTTCCTTTTTTTTTTTTTTTTTTTTTATTTGAAGTCAATTTACAGATTAAGAAGAAGTATAAGAAGAAGAAACTAACGTCGAGATTCCTGATTTTCCATAAGCATCATATGCTTGTCGTTGGGGAGGATCACTGAGTACTTGATAAGCCTCTCCCAGAACCTGAAAGCTTGGAAAAAAAAAATAAAAATCAATCCATCTTCGAAATGACCCGTAATAATAGTAATAGTAGCATAGCATAGCATACCAGAGACATTATATAAAACTATTACCTGAAAATTTTGCGCAGCAAGAGGATCGTTTGGGTTTTTATCCGGATGAACTTGCCGCGCCTACAACCCAAACCAAAAATTTTAATTTAATATACTATTATACTACACGCATAAGTCAACCAGGACACTCCAGTTTTGGATTTCAATTTGGTCAACATCATCAATAAGGCATGAATGGATGGATGGATCTATAAATTTCTTTTTTTAATCTAACTATTATCTAAAAGAGAGAAATGGTTTTGGAAGATGTAATCAAATTCCATTAGGATTAGGATTAGGATTAGGATTAGGATTAGGGGAAACTGACCTTGATGTAATAGGCTTTCTTAATCTCAGCCTCGGTAGCCGTGGGGCTGACTCCCAACACATCGTAGTATTCCGTTTCCTTCACCATATCTCAAATCTCAATTTCAATTGCAATTTCACTACCCACGATATCAGATTCGGAACAAGGGCACCACCACTACCACCACCACCACCACCACCACCGCTCCTCAGTACAGTAGACCACTATTTTTCATTTTTTTTGTCCCCTAAAATGTCATCTAATTATAGACAGAAAATAATAGCAAAAATAAAAGATTCTCCCATTGCCAAAGTCGCGTCTTTGAACGCGCTTTCCATATGTCCTTTTTCCTTCCTCTTCAGTCTTCTCCCCCACCGCAAAAATAAAAAAACAAAAAACAAAAAACAAAAAACAAAAAAAAAAAGAAAAAGAAAAAGAAAATACCCCCATATTTATTTATCTTTTAAAAAAAAGGTCGAGTTTGGAGGACCAAGGGCAGGGCGGGTACTTGTGGATAATGCGTGCGGGCCTAGTCAACAGAAAACTAGCAAAGGTGTCCGAGGTCTTTACGAGATTTGTAAAATGCCTCAAAAGATTATTTATTTATTTTAATTGGTAAGAAAAAGAAATGATATGAGTTAAGAAGATAAAGAAAATAAAAGAGAATTGGGACGAAAGGAAAAAAGAAAAGAAAAGAAAAGAAAAGAAAAGAATTGGAGGATGTCAAAGTCTAACGCAGTGGCAAATGGAGTAGCAGGGGCTGGAGGGGGTATTATTGCTCAGATAATCACTTATCCGCTCCAAACGGTATATCATATATCATTTTGCTATTCAGATTCCCCAATTCTCAACTGCATTTTTGCCTTTGGACTAGCTACTAATGCAAATTCATAATTCTAACTCTACAACCCCATCTTATCTTCTTTAGGTGAATACGCGCCAACAAACCGAGAGAAGAGCCAAAAGGGTAGCTGGAGCTGGAGCTGGAGCTGGAGCTGGAGCTGCATCTACATCTTCCAGCACTACTAGTCCCCTTGTTCAAATCCTTCAGGTTTTCACTCACTTAACTTTACCAACCAAACTAAACAATAAAAATAAACAATTATTTCATTCCTCAATAAATTATCAATTTTAAGGTGATAAAAAACGAAGGGTGGGGAGGACTTTACAGCGGTCTTAAGCCTTCTTTGTTAGGAACTGCTGCTTCACAGGTAATACTTCTAGGTACTTGTATTAAATCTTAATTATTTAATTGATTCTACCTACCTACCTACCTACCTACCTACATACCCAACAAGTATAAAGTATTAGTATTCGTATTCAAAAATCTAAACATATATTTGATTTGATGTTTGATGAACTTGAAATCACATCTCACAGGGAATATATTACTACTTTTATCAAGTTTTCAAAAATAAGGCAGAGTCCATTGCAATTTCCCGTAAAACCAAAGGCCGTGGTGATGGTACTGTTGGCATGTTTTCATGGCTTATCGTTGCAGCTCTTGCTGGGTAATCTAATTACTTCCATGAACATAACTCCCTTCCTATCAATTTAATTACCTTCTTTTTTTTTTTTTTTTTTGTTTTTTTAAAGTTTAATTAATTGACATTATCTTCTCTCTAATTTCTCTACCTTGCTTAATTTGCAGTTCCTTGAACGTTCTGTTCACAAATCCTATATGGGTTCTCGTCACTCGTATGCAGGTCCTAACTCCTAACTATTCCTTCATTTCTTCTTGTATGACAATTTCCTTCTCTCCAGCTTCATTTTGGAGCTCCTATTTCCTAATCTCTAAAACTCTCTAGCTACTAAATATTAATTCTATCATTTCAAATTTGATGCGATCAATATTCTTTCCTATTCAGTATTTTATTTGCAACTCCTTAACTGGAAAATTTTAATTTCCAGAGTACCTTTTATTCTTATCCATGCTATATTTTGCATGGTAATCACCCTTTCAGCCAAAAAAAGAAAAAACAGAAGAAAAAAATGGAAATAATAAATTAACACGCATTTAAGTATTGTAACAAAGTTATATATTCCAAGGATGGTTAAAGTGGCAATGTGTTCAAATATTAAGGCTGGCTTTCACTCACTTAAGGAGAGTAAAGTCTAAGGTTCCATTTCATGTCTGAGTATCCAACCAAATAAAAATGGTTCTAGGAAGTGATCATCGTCAAACTCTCTCATAGACCCTTCTGAATAACCCAAAAAAAAAAGTTACATAAAATGTATTTAAGTCTCCATTTCATCTTTGGATGTCCAACTGAATAAAAGTGGTTCTAGGAAATGACCATCGTCAAAATCTCATAGGCCCTTATAAAATGTCTTACATACTCTTAATTATAAGCCATGCTTGTGAAATAAGCACATATATACATACTGAATATAGAGACTATGTCATTCTGTAGTAATACACAGCAATAACAAGCGATTTGTTCTATTTTTTTTTAAATTTTTTTTTTGATGTGCCCTTAGACGCATACTCAAGCAGAACGAAAAATTATGGAGGAAAGAAAACAATCTCTACTGAGGGAAGCTTCTGAAAGCACTCTGATGAGTTCGACTTTGCATGACAAAATGGTTGAACTTGATTCCATAAGAGCTCGTCCTTATGGAACTCTGCATGCGGTTAGGATTTTCAATTACTTTTCTCTTTTTACTTTTAAATTTAAAATAATGTGTATATGTACGTTACACGGTACTTATATGTGCATTTACTAAGTTAATCTGTGGTCCCGTTTATACTAATTTACAAAATGGACCTTAAGATATAGAGAAAGTGTTGCATTTTCCTCACCATTCATGACTTCTCATGTGTTTCCTTTTAGCAATTGATTAAGTTTGATTCTTATTCCTCAATTTCAATTAGGTAATGTAAACACTAAAAAAAGGACTTGGTGTTATTCTAATTCCATCTTCTAATAGGTAAGTAAATACAAGAAAGGAGATTGACTCATTCCTTGTCTCATTCTTTCTTGTTCCTCTCTAAAAACTTTTTTGTTAAGTATCAATAAAATGTTCAAGCTTTTTACAACCCAAATTACAAACAAGAACAATTCAAGAAAATGTTGAAATCAATCAAAGAACTATGAGAACACTTTAGATGTACCAGATTTCAAATAATTGTCGTCTTGTGCTTTTAAGTGTCATTTAGCATGAATAATGCTTTGTCATTTTGGAGCATCTCCAATGAGTGTATTATATGTCATTTCAATACTAAATTTTTAACATTTGATTAAAAAATGGCTCTTTGATAATGTCCTGTATTTGACATAATGCTATTTGTTGTGCTAAATATAATGTGTTAAATTATAATATGTGATATATTTTATAATATTGTCAATATTTTAACTATAAAATATTTATATTGTTCACAGTATTGTCAGATTTTAGTTAAATTTTATTTACAAATTTATCTTTACCAAATTACCATCAATTAAAATTAATATTAAAATGAAATTTACATTTTTTTTTTGCATTGATCATTTTGTTCATTTACGTAGAATATGAGTAACTGAAAATTGGTAGGTGAAATTAGTCTTTATTATGGGTAATTGGATGAAAAATAATAAGAGTTAATAGTAGAAAAAATATATTTTATAGATAAAAAAATAATATTTAAAATATAAAAGAGCATTTATTTCAAGCAGAAGTAAAAGAATTCGTGTTAAATTTAGCAAATCATGGTAAATCTATCATTTAGGGCACATTTTTTTAGCATAATGCGTTAGAGATCGTGTACACTATGTCCTTTATCTCTTTTTTATTTATTTATTTTGATTCTTTTTTTTTTTTTTTATAATTTTTAGCTCATTACACCTTCTTCTTTATTCTCTAGTTTCTTGATAAACCCCTTTTCGTCTACCAGAAGAGATTGGGGGTATTTAGAAAAGGAATCTGGGCTGAGGGAGGTAGCTTTTTAGATTTGAGAAATTGTACTGTTGATCGGGAATCGAATAGAGACTAGAGTCTCTCCCTTCTCCTTAGGGATTTTTTATCATATAGTCTCTCCATCAAGGACTTTAGGTTGTTGAGCCAAAAAGATCTATTGATTGTTTCAATCTTTCACCATCAATACACTCGGAAAAAAAAAAAACCTCTGTTTGTTTCTATAGAAAATACCCCAAGAAAATCCCATTTCTCCCACTTTACAAAGTGTAATTGTTACCCTTTCCCGTAGTACAAGTCATGTTTTATACCCCAACTAGCTAGTACTATATATAAACCTTATTATTTTGAAACGATTCTAACACCTTCCTTTACGATATATATATATATATATATATATATATATATATATATATATATAAATATTATTTTAATTCAATTACGAATTAGTAAACATATGGTCTATACCTATAAACGTGTGTGTAATGGTGGAAAAAAATTGAAAACATGCCCTCCCCCTTTGAAGTTTAAACTTGAGAAAGAGGAGAGATGGGCAATTAAGAGCTAAATCCACTTTCCTCTCAAATCCTTCCGGAATAATCTATTTTATCTCCTAGATTTTCTCGTTAATGAATCCATAGAAAATCGTGGTTGATTTACGTCAAAAATGACAAGCCACTCTAACTTTCGTTACTCATATATAATCTTATGTATTGGCGTCAGGCTCACGAGGTCTATACTGAAGCAGGACTAGCTGGGTTCTGGAAAGGCATTATCCCAACACTTATCATGGTCAGCCTCAGCTCCCTAAACCAATATAATTAAAATAATTTTATTCGATTAATTTTGGAATTGACGGTAATGATGCCAGGTGTGCAATCCATCAATCCAATTCATGATTTATGAGAGCACTTTAAAGCATCTAAAGGCTAGACGTGCAGCTAGTAAGCGGGGATCGAAAACTGCAAGTGCTTTGGATGTATAAGACTATACAACTTAGATATAATCATATTCCAAAAGAGAGCTGCCATATTGGTCGCCTATTTGTCTTAGCTAATTAATCTCTTTGTGAATAGATTTTCTTATTAGGAGCGTTGGCCAAACTCGGAGCAACTGTTTCCACTTACCCCTTGTTAGTTGTCAAGGTAAAGGACAACATTAGTTTGCTTTTATAGAGTTTGTTCTATAGAAAAAGCAAACAAAGAAAGAAAAGAAAAAAAAAACGTTTATTTTGTTATGTTTATATTTTTGAAGTCCATTTGATTTTGACGCTACCAAATGAGATTGTGAAAAAAGTCACATCTAATAGTAGCACCTTTTTTTTTTTTTTTTTTTTTTTTTTTTTTTAATCGTAAACGGTTGGTTTCTCAACGTAATTTGCAGTCAAGGTTGCAAGCAAAGCAGGAGATTGGGGGGAACATCTCGTTGAGATACTCAGGTCTGGCTTTTAATGAATTCTTCCACTGTTCCTCCTTTATTATTTTCTTTTTCAGATATGGTTTATTTTTACCTTTTTCCTTAATTACAGGTACCATTGATGCAATACTTAAGATGATCCGATACGAAGGACTGGCTAGCTTTTACAAAGGTATGAGTACGAAGATTGTGCAAAGTGTTTTCGCAGCTTCTCTACTTTTTATGATCAAGGAGGAGCTTGTCAAGGCTTACGTGTTGATGTCCGATAAGTGCGAGAGATTACTCTCACGTTTGATAAAATAATGTACTTATATTAGACTCTTCCATTTCTTTTGAATATCTGTAAATGTTAGCTATGAATGTATAGCTAGCCATTCGCAATATATAATGCATGTATAAAACACAAACAAAGAGAAAATTTCGTTTTTTATTTATTTATTTTTATGTTTTTCGCTGCTAAAAGAGTATTTTCTTTTCCAACGAAATTTTGAGACTTTAATTAGGGGTTATGAGGTTGGTTTCAAAAAGCTAAGATATATCTCATATGTTTTATGGCATGTACAATATATAACAAGATATATATAGTAACTATACAAAACATAACTAAACAATACTTTAAAATTCCGCTTGATATTATTCTGGAATTTACTATACCTTGGGTAGGAAATCCACTAAATCACCCAAGATCACGATTTTATAAACATATATAGAAGTCACAAAGTCTAATTATCCAATAATTCATTAAAATATTATTTAATTCACAATTTTTCCCAAAATAGTCATAGTACAAATTTTAAATTAAATAATGTATAAAACTAGGAAATTAAACTCCTACCGCAAACGAGTGTCTAAATAGTGTTACTTTGACCGATTCAGGCTTGGGCCGAACTCGGGCCTACAACACGAAAAACGAAATAATCTAAGCTGTTAGATCTAGATTTTCTTGTATGTCACTAATTATAGGCAATATGTAAATCAAAAGTTTTGTTTTCACGAGTACATCACAAATTGAGGTTTATTTTATGAACTAACAGTCGGATTAAAAAATTTAAATATAAAACTAAAATAGCTCAAAATCGACAAAAATAGCAAAATTTAATCTAGGCAATACTAAGTCAAGATATATATATATATATATATATATATATATATATATATATATA
>JXTB01000590.1:182145-233945 GCA_002914805.1 Parasponia andersonii | reverse complement strand
GTTAGATCGCAGCCGTAGATCAGAGGATTCGAATTTTAAATCTGAAGGCTAAGGATCGCGCGGGATTTAAATCTATTCGAAAAGTCAGGATAATTTGAAATTTGAAAAGATTTGGTGACGGTTGGTGTCAATCAGGCTTCCTCGAAATTCGTTCCTGGCTACACGTGTTCCGTTCTGACAAAGAGGAGGATACGCCTGATCTTGAAAGAGGAGATTTGGAATCTGACGGATCTTCGATTAACTCAAATCACAGGTTTTATGACATCATCAGGTCGCACGGTAATTAGAAGCTCCATTTTGTCCTAAAGAACTAATGGAGCTGGGGGGCAATTGTTATGCGGTCTAAAATCCTATGGTATGCGACCTCCTCCAAGAAGGATATATGCGACCTCCTCCGTGATGCTTATATGCGACCTCTTCCGCAGGTTTTTGTGTGACCTTCTCCGTCTAGTTTTCCTTAACAAACAGGAAACCTATAGGAAAAGGGAAACACGAAAACACTATAAAGGAAACCTACGAGAAGAGGGAAATAAGTAAATGCTGTGGAAGAAATCTACAAGGAAAGGGAAACTGAAGACTCCTATTTGCGATTAACTAAGTTATCCTTTTCGAGTAGTCACCCGATTGTATTGTTTATAATTAACTAGTTATCCGTTTTGAATAATTATCCAATTACTTAATTGGATAATTACCCAATTGTATAGTTACCCGTTTATTCAATTAGGATCCTAGAGACATAAGGAACCTAGGGGGATAAGGTCACTACAATCTATATAAAGGGGACTCTATGATCCGAACAAGGACACAACCAATTCTGGGCAGAAACAAGTCGTAGAGAATAGAAGTCAGAGCAAATACACGCCTAGGGTATTCCAAACTTTGGGTGGTCTAAACTCTTTAGCATTCTTCAATAGCTTTTGAGTATTGTAACTTTGAATATTCATCATTATAGTGAGAAAACAGTGGACGTAGGCTCATCTTTTTCAGAGCTGAACCACTATAAATCCCTCTCTCCTTATTTGCTTTGGTTACTTACTTCAATTTACATAAGCCACATCTCTTGATTATTCATAAATTTATTGTTGATAAAACCTCCATCAACAGAGGAGCAAGAGAAATGAAGAAAACCGTAAATAGTGAAAGAAAAAAAAAAAAAAAAAGATAGAAAGTACCTGGAGAGAGAAAAAGTTTCGAAGGCAAAGGAGAGCGCGCGAAGAGTCTTGAATGCTCAGAGAGAACGAGTTAAAGAGCAAAGCAAATCAGAACTTTAGATATGCGCTTGGGCGTCTGCATGGGCCTGATCTGTGGTGGCAGTTAGCGGGTTTGGGCTATTCATAAATTGGTCGTTTTTTTTCAGAAAAAAGACATGGGCAGGACTAATTGGGCCGAATTGACTTTTTCTTTTTTTTTTCTTTTACCATTTTTGGGAGTGTTAATTATATCTACTTATGATCAAGATTCAATAATCTTTTAACTAGTAAAAGTCATAAATAATGATTTTTTCATGTTCAAGAAACCCTTGACCATATGTCAAGAAGTCATTGACACTTATAAAAATGTCATTTTTAGAAAAATTCACAAAAAGCCATTTTGGCCCAAATTAGCCATATCCATGTCATTTTTTCTTTTCTTAAAGATGAATTATGGGGTTTCTTGTTAATTGCATTGCATGCCCATACAAAAGCCTAATTAATGGGTTTTACTACACAAATAGTCCCTGAACTATTCAATTTGCGGCAATTTGGTCCTAAAAGTTTTCATCGTGGCAATTAAATCCCTAAATTTTCATTTTTGAAGTAATTTAGTCTTTATGATATCTAAATTGCAAACAGTTATTAAATTTCTAACAAAATTATACATGTGAGAAGTATGTTGTTGCTGGTATTCATTGGAATAAAATTCTTGAAAATATTTTCATAAAATCACTTTCAAGAACACCATAGTTTTGTAAAATACAAAAATGTAGTGGAATTGATTGTTTAAAATTTTTCTGTTTATAAAACAATTCAGATCGTGATCTAAAATAAATTAACTCTTAATTTAGACAAGAATAATACCCGGATTCACTCTACAACCTTCTCATCTTTCCGTCTATTCTCGAAAGCTGTTTGATTGATCCGGTGGGTGGTTACATTCTTGATTCCTAACAAAGAGATTCGCAGACGAATAAGAAGATAATATTCTCGAACCGATCTCTCCAGAATGGCAAAAACACCAAGGATGGTGAATCTCTTAGTATGGTCAATTTTCCTTTGCTGTCCCTCTCTCTCTATTATGCGTGGAACACTCTTTATAAAGGGTGTTTCATGTGTAACACATGCATGTGGCAGCTAGAGAACTTTTCTCTTAACTATAGAGAGATTAGTAAATCTTAATGGGCTCATTGAGCTTGTTGGGCTTAACTGATCATCAAATAATTATTAGGTTTTAATTTGAGCTAGAAAGGGAAATAGATAGATTCATAAAGCCCAAGCTTTAATGGACCATATGCCCACAATCATAATTAACTCATAATTTTGATTGTGCATTGTCCATTAATATTGGGACACGCCACTATAGGCCCAATATTGAATTCTTAGATTAAATGTCATTTATTTTGTGTGAAGCTTATTATCAAATAATTAGCTTGATCTATTTAACATATACTATACCTGTAGACGTAACCCCAATACAATGCCGTACTAGCAAGGTGAAATTACTATATTACCTCTATAGTATATATTTACTTTTGAGTTGTCATTTTTCATTTAATGGATAATAGTTGACTACAGTGTTTATATCTACTTATACCAATACAGTCAAATTCACATAATGAATACCGGAGCCTTGATTTATATTATCCAAGTACTTGAAAAATCTCAAAGTGACATTATATGCATAGCGTCCATCATGAAAAACATTCTACACATTTCATATATCTTATCTTCCAAGATACCGGAGTCCGAACCATAAATCAGAACTAGTCCTTTAGTAACTCAAAAGACAAAATACATAAAAATAAGTTCGTTAATCACTAGGATTAAGATTTTCTACAATAGTGCTAGATTAGTGAAATTAGAAATTTATGTTACGATACTTAACCTTAAATTCTAATTCACTTAGTCATGTTCGTTGCCATTATAACTTTCTTATAACACACTAGTGTTTCTATCCAAAGACTTACTTCGATAATTAGAGACTTCATTAATCAAATAGACAACACTACATTCTATGGCATAGTAAAGTATTTCATCTTCAATATGTAGAATGCGAACAATTTAATTTAGACATAATAAAATAAAGAATATAATGTCTCCCACATATGAACTCATCATATGAATAATTCTTTATTACTCATTACATATCTTGGAATCTTTATATATTTGCATAAGATAAACATACACATCACATATAGATCAATGGGACATAAATGAAATAAAAATTCATAACATAGAATTTTTTAACAACAATACAAATAATATGATAATAAATTATTTATAATGTCAAAATAATACACTACTTTATATGATATTATTCAAACAATCTCTCACTTGGCCTTTAAAGCAGATGTGACATGTCAAGTAGTCTTATTCTTTCTACGTGGTCCTCAAATACTTTGGTAGCCAAAGATTTGGTAAAAAGATCAACAAAGTTCTCTGTAAACACTATCTTACTTACTATCACATCTCCTATTAGAACAATTTCTTTGAGTACATGATATTTTCTTTCTATGTATTTTCCTCTCTTGTGGCTTCTGGGCTATCTGGAGTTAGTAACTCCTCCACTATTATCACAATAGAGTGTTATAAGTTGTTGTACTTCAGGTACTATCTCGAGATCCATAAGGAAATTATGAAGCTAGACCATCTCTTTAGTTGCATCAGAAGCTGCCATATATTCGGCCTCCATAGTTGAATCCACAATACAAGACTACTGGATACTACTCCATATAATGGCTCCACCACTAAGAGTAAAAACTGAACTAGAGGTTGATTTTTTAGAGTCTTTATTAGATTGAAAATCCGAATCAGTATATCTAACAGGTGTTAGATCTTCTCCAGAATATATAAGCATATAATTTCTAGTTCTTTGAAGATACTTTAGAATATACTTTACTGCACCCTAATGTTCAGGTCCTAGATTGGATTGGTAACGACTTACAATCCTAACAGCATAACAAATATCTGGACTTATGTAAAGCATGGCATAAATGAGACTTCCCATTGCCGAAGCATAAGGAATATTTCTCATGTGTTCTTTCTCTTCTTCTGTCTTAGGAGAATTCGCATTAGATAGAGTAATTCTTTTATGAAAGAGTATTAAACCTTTCTTGGAATGTTGTATTGCAAATCTAACCAATATTTTGTCTATGTATGAAGCTTGTGATAAAGTTAAGCATTTGTTCTTTCTGTCTCGTAGAATCTGTATTCCTAAAATATAACAAGTTTCACTTAAGTCTTTCATATCAAACTGTTATGCTAACCAAATTTTTATTGATGATAATGATCCGCCATATTCCCAATGATTAGAATATCATCAATATATAGTACTAGAAAAATCACTTTATTGTCCTGAATTCTTTTATAAACATAAGCTTCATATATGTTTCGTTCAAAACCATAAGACTTAATAGCTTCATCAAATCTTATGTTCTAAGATCTAAATGCTTGCTTGAGTTTATAAATAGATCCTTGAAGTTCACAAACTTTTCTTTCCTGACCCTTTTTAATGAATCCCTCTGATTGTATCATAAAGATACATTTAACAAGATTGCTATTTAGGAATACAGTCTTGGCGTCTATTTGCTATATCTCATAATCAAGAGATATAACGATGGAAAAGAGTATGCGAATAGACTTGATCGTAGCAATAGGAGAGAAAGTTTCTTTATGGTCGATACCTTCCTTCTGTGTATAACCCTTTGCAACTAACCTTGTCTTGAAAGTCTCCACTTTCCCATTGACTCTCCTATTTCTCTTATAGACCCACTTATACCCAATGTGCTTTATCCCTTCAAGTGGATCTACAAGTTTCTAGAATTTATTAGAGTACATGGACTTTATTTTAGATTCTATTGCCTTTTATCAGAGATCTTTATTAACATCATCCATTGCCTCATTGTAGATTTAAGGATTAGATTCTTGGTCATAAGACTCTCTTATTCCCAAGTATCTTTCAGGTTGTCTTACAATTCTCTCACTGCGACGAGGATCTGATGTATGCTGAGTTTCAAATGATTTATCTTTCCTAAGTACTTTCTTTTTCTTGTCTTTTATAGATTGGCTGATAACATCATCAGTAAATTCTTTAAGAACTAACTTACTTTTAGGCTTGAAATCTTTTATATAGTTTTTCTTCTAAGAAAGTAGCATTTGTACTCACAAATACTTTCTTTTCTTAAGTACTATAGAAATAATACCCTCTTGTACTTTTTCGATAACCTACAAATAGACAATTTAGATCGTGATTCTAATTTAGTCATTTTTCCTTTCAGCACGTATGCTGAACAACTCCAAATATGGTCTGATACCAACTAGGTTTATGTTCTTTCCATAGTTCGAATAGCATCTTAGGTACTGACTTAGAAGAAACTCTATTAAGCAAGTACATAGCAGTTTCTAAGGCATAACCCCAAAAGGGTGTGGGTAATTGTGAATAACTAAGCATCGACCTAACCATATCCAAAAGTATCCTATTTCTTCTTTCAGCAATACCATTTAGTTGAGATGTACCAGGTACTGTGAGTTGGGATAGGATCCCATTGTCTGTGAGAAATTCAGAGAATTCCCTAGAGAGGTATTCACCACCTCAATCAAATCGAAGGGTCTTTATGTTCTTTTCTAACTACTTTTCAATTTCTGTATTGAATTCTCTAAATTTTTCAAAAGAATCCGATTTGCATTGCATTAGGTAAACAAAACCAAATATAGAATAATCATCCGTAAACGTAATAAAGTATTCAAAACCTCTTCGAGCTTGAATATTTATGGGCCCGTAGACATCAGTGTATACTAAGACATGACATTCTTAAACTCTAAGACATTTTCCAGTAAATGGTCTTTTGGTCATTTTACCTTTTAGACAGGATTCGCAAGTTGGTAATGGTTTGACTTCTAATGAACTTAGAGGTCTATTATTAACTAACCTTTGAATTCTATTTAGGTTGATAAGTCCGAGTCTTAAATACCAGAGATAAGTTTCATCATTAGTACTTACTTTCATTTTCTTATATTTAGGTTCTACATGTTCAGAATCATTTTCAAGATTGTGCAATGAGATGCTTTTAGATTGAATAAAGAAATGATTATTCCTATGAGTGCCAGTGTAAATAAAACTTTTATTCTTTCTAATAGAAACTTTATTATCAAAATAAACAGAATAATCTTGTCTCATCAAATAGGAAACAGAAATCAAATTCCGTTTAATATAAGAATATAATAACAATTTTTTATTTCTAAATATCTAAAATAATTAAAATTCAAAATAATATCTTCTATTGCATGAGCTTCAACTACTGAAACATCTCCCAATCGCAATGTGAACTCTTCACTAGTAAACTTCCTAGTTTTCTTGAACCCATACAAAATATTACAAACATGGTCAGTGGCTCCCGAATCTACGATTCAAGAATCGATAGAATCAACCCCATGACAAGCCTTAATGAATAACAAATTATCATTACCTTGTTTGTCCTTGTCATTATTCTTCTCCTTCTTAAAGGCTAGGCAAATTTTCCAGTTTCTCTTCCAATGCCTATTCTCACTACAGTGAAAATATTTTTCCTTTGATTTTGCATTATTCTTGATCTTCCTTTTCTTTAGAGCTAGAGAAGTAGGAGCTTTTTCTTTCTTTTACTTTTGCCTTTCGACTTAAGTTTGGATGAGCTGCATTAGGTTCAATAGATCCTGACTTATTCTTCTTAAGAATATTCTCTGTAATTTGCAGATCTTTCATTAGGCCAGTAAGAGTATAGTCTTTCCGACGTATCTCATGATCGATCTAAAATTGATCGAATGTGTTTGACAATGTGTTTAAAACTATTTTAATTTGGGTGTCACAATCAATTTTAGCTCAAAGAATTTCTAGTTTATTAAGATATGTGATGACTTTCATCATATGTTCTCGAATAAGAGTACCGTTCTTTTGATGAAGATTCATGAATACATTTGTAGCCTCATTTCCAGCTTGACAACTTAGACTGGCGAATATTTTGTTACCATTCAGCATCATGTCAGTAGCAGTATCCATTTCAATATGTTGTTGTTGCAATATATTACTCATTGAGCCAAGTATATAGCACTTAGCCATCTCATCAGATTGTTTTCACTTATCATATAAATTTCTTTTATCGTTGGTGGATTCTGCAGTTAGTTGGGCATTATATGGAGTGGTAAGAACTCACTTATCTTTATTAATAGAAAGCACTATGTCTAGATTACGTTTCCAGTCTACATAGTTTTCACCATCTAGCTTGTTTTGTGTGAGTAAAGTGGATATAGGATTAAGTGCCATATCTATTGAAAGAAGATAAACAATCCATGCATGAGCAAAAATTATATAACATGTTTCGAATAATTAATATAATGTATTTAATATACAATATGCAAGTGAAGTATTCCTAAAGCTATCACTTATATTCATGGTAATTTGACCTACTACTGATTACAAGCCTCTTAAGGGGAGGTTATGTAATTAACAAGTCAAATTGAAACAATTTTAATTAGTAAATAGAAAGATGACTCTTATCCTATATTTCTAACTGCCATTCTCTTTAGTCCTCTAATTGACTAATAAGAACTCCTATGGGAGGATATTACTGTTTCGAGTTGAGTGTTTAACCATTATTTTGGTAACTAAGCTTTCTATATAAGATTGTTTCCTATAGGCAATCAGCCTTACATAGTCTACCTAGTACCTTATCCTAAGAAGCTCATTTCTAGTATTACCCGGATGAATACCCTTCTGTGAGCACTCAGCAAGATTCTGAGGCGAAACTCATCGTAATACATAATGAACCAACAATGGAGATCATAGGTATCACATACCTTTTCCCACTCAATATTTTATAATTAGAAATTTATAGATTTTATCCAATTATCTAACTAGCTTAGTAACCTAAAATCAATTATGTAAGCATGTTCATATTTGCATAAGAGTAGCTCTAATTTTCTATATGACATGTTACTAAAGATCATGTAATAGAACTTCATTATTAGGCATGCATACAACATTGTCCTAATAATACCTATGTAGTAAGCAGATAATTAATTAATTGTTAGTGATTTATTAATTTCTGGCAATTTAAAAATTATTTAACTTTTAAATAATTCTAATTGATAAGATAATGTTTAATATTTAAATATGGAAGATAACATTTAAAATTTAAATTAGAAAAGATTTTCATAAAATTTGATCAGTTTAAATAAAAAATTTAACTAATTAAATCTCCTTAAATATATCAAATTTAAATTTCAACTTTTGAAATCTTAATTTGAAATTGAACTTCCTTAAATATCTCCCATTATCTTATCCTTCAAATTTGAATTCAAAATTCAAATTAATCTCTAATCTCATTAAATATCTGCTAACCATAAATTCAAATTTGAAAAATTGAAAAGATAATCTGATTTAAATTCAAATTTCAAATCTTTACAAAATTTGAAATTTAAAAGATAGAAGATTTTATAGATAAAATCTACTACAATATCTTTAATTTGAATTAAAACAAATTTAAAATTCAAAATAGATAACTAATTTTCACATAATCAGTTTTTCAAAATATTTATTCAAAATTTGAATTTAAAACTAAAAGTTATTATCTCATAATATCTAATTTTTAAAATTTTGATTTTAAAATATCTCTAATTATTCAAATAATAATTAAGATATTATGGATATCAACCATGTCCATAATTCAAATTAAATATCCTATCAATTCAAATTTCAAAAATTCAAATTTAATAAGGATTTAAAATTTGAATTTAAATTTGAATTTATCAGTTTTCATATAACTATGAATAAATTAAATTAATTTTACAATGAAAATAATTAAAATTACGATCGAAAATTCGAAACGGTTATGATAAGCTGATGAACAGAACGGAAGGTCGTTAAGTGAACATTAGCCTCGGGATGTTATGTGGCCACGCTCGGGACAACTATCAAGCATTAACGGGCTCGTATAACACTACACAGCCTCGCTCGGGACAACTCCTGAGCGACAATGGACTCGCGTAGTTTTCGTACGACAAAGGCACAAAGCAGTACCTCAAGCAGCCAAGGCACAAGAGACCACCCATGCATCCAGTGCGCAGGAGGCCACTTGCTGGCCATGCACGGATCATATCCACGTAGCCAGCAAGGCGTGCCCATGCCGCATGTGCGGCGTGATCTCTTGTGGCATGCACGGCATGGCCACTTGCAGGCCATGCGCAGATTACATTTGCGTGGCTAACGGGGCCATGCCCGTGCGGTGTGTGTAGGGTGATCCTACACAGCACGAGGAGGTAGCCCATAGTCTATGCACAGATCGTATCCATACGACCAGTAGAGCCTTACCCGCACAACCATGCATGGGGACGAGCCCGCACGACCTGCTTCTAGCCGTGTGTTGCTCTGTCATTTTATTTATTTTTTTTTAAATTGAAAATTAGTTTTTATGAAAACTTAAAAACAATTAAAGAACAAAATAATTCTCTGCATAATTTTATCAAGAACATAAAATATGAATACATAGAAATCAAGAACATGCTGGAAACGAAAATTAAAAATAAACAGGATCATCACCTCATAGCAATATCTAATCAAATAATCATTCAAACTCATTGAATCTATTAACCATAATACAAACTAGAGCATACTCTTAACATGAACAAGACCAAACATAATCAAAATTTTCAAAAATCAAAAACATCAATCAATAAGAGAATAGATTGGAGTAAAATATGGTAGATAAATAATAAAACCATGCTTTAGTATCAATTGCTGATATTCATTGGAATAAAACTCTGGAAATTATTTTCATAAAATTATTTTTAAGAACACCATAGTTTTGTAAAATCTAGAAACATAACGAAATCGGTCGTTTAAGATTTTTCTGTTTACAAAATATTTCGGATTGTAATATAACATAAATTAACTCTTGATCTAGACAAGAACAATACCTGTATTCACTCCACCATCTTCTCATCTTTCCGTCTATCTTGAAAGCCATTTGATTGATCCAATAGATTGTCATCTTCTTGATTACTAACAAAGGGATCTGCAGACAAACAAGAAGATAATCTTCTCGAATTGATTTCTACGAGAAGACCAAAACACCAAGGATGATGAATTCCTTAGTATGGCCGATTTTCCTTTGCTCTCCCTCTCTCTCTGTTATGCGTGGAACACTCTTTACAAGGGGTGTTTCATGTGTAATACATGTATATGGCAGCTAGAGAATTTTCCTCTTAACTATAGAGAGATTAATAAATCCTAATAGGCTTATTTGGCTTGTTGGGCTTAACTGATCGTCAAATAATTATTGGGCTTCAATTTAAGCTAGACAAGGGACTAGATGGATTCATAAAATCCAAGCTTTAATGGATCATATGCTCACAGTCATAATTAACTCATAATTATGATTGTGCCTTATCTATTAATATTGGGGCACACCATTATGGGCATAATATTGAACTCTTGAACTAAATGTAATTTATTTTCTATAAAGCTTATTATCAAATAAATAACTTGATCAATTTAGCGTATACTATACTTGTAGATGTACCCCCAATGCAATGTCGTACTAGCAATATGAAATTACCGTATTACTCCTCTAGTACATATTTACCATTGAGTTGTCTTTTTTCAATTAATAGATAATAGTTGACTGCGTGTTTGTATCTGCTTATACCAATACAATCAAATTCACATAGTCAATACTAGCGCCTTAGTTTATATTGTCCAAGTACTTGAAAAAACTCAAAGTGACATTATCATAAAAAATGTTCTACACATTTTATATACCTTATCTTCCAAGATAACAAAATTCGAACCATAAATCGGAACTAGTCCTTTAATAACTCAAAAAGACAAAACACATGAAAGTAAGTTCGTTAATCACTATAATTAGAGTTTTCTACAATAGTGCTAGATTAGTGAAATTAGAAATTTAAGTTATGACACTTAACTTTAAATTCTAATTCACTCGATCCTATTCAATGCTATTATAACTTTTTTATAATATATTAATGTTTCTATCTAAAAACTTACTTCGATAATTGGAGACTTTATTAATCAAATAGACAACACTACATTCTATGATATAGTAAAGTATTTCATCTTTAGTATGCAGAATGTGAATAATTTAATTTATATATAATAAAATAAAAAATATAATGTCTCTCACATATGAACTCGTCATACGAATAATTCTTTCTTACTCATTACATATCTCGGAATCTTAAGATATTTGCATAAGATAAACATACAAATTACATAAATATCAATAGGACATAAATGAAATAAAAATTCATAACATAGAATTTATTAATAAGAAATTATTAACAAATAATCCGACAATAAATTATTTATAATGTCAAAATAATAAACTGCTTTATAGGACATTATCCCAACAGTTGTAGCATATGTGAGTGTATCTAAGGAAAAATAAACTCAACAAAAGGATTTGGTGAGAAGTAAATCTGTATTATATTTTGCATTTTTTAGATTTCTTAGAACTGCAAATTTTAAGAAAAAAAATTCCATGCTTGTTAAGTTTTATGCTTAAAATTCTCAATATACCTTTTAAATACACTTTAAGATGCTACTATATGTTCCTCACATATATTTTTTGACAAAAGTTAATAGGACGTTGTAATTTAGACGATTCAAGGACTAAATTACTTTAAATTAAAAAATCAGTGACTTAATTGCTATAAGAAGGTTGAAGACCAAATTGCTACAAATTGGCTAATTCAGGGATCATTTGTTTGCAGTTCAAACTGCACCTCACTGTAACATAATACTTTGCATTATATTTTTAAGTAATATTTTAGTAACGTTTTTCAATTTTTATTTAGAATGTTTAATTTAATAGACTATATTTTTATTATTAGCATGAATCAGTTTTTCTCTTATAATTAAATAATTTAGAAGTAAAGAATTGTAGAGCTAAAAAAATAAGAAGGAACTAAAGAAATGTCAAATATCAATTAGTCAAATTGTTAATCCTAGGACTTACAATTTTACAAACTCAAGCCTAAAACTTATTACTCAGAACCGAACTAAACCGCTTTAGTTCCTCCTAGCTATTCACTTCAAACCGCATTCTCCCCTGAATAAGTAAGGCTCGTTAGCCCGAGCAAAGATGGAGATAAGGAATAAGGATCGAGGTCCCCCTAGTTAATAGGATGTACCCTCTTTATTATTATGTTCGAGTACTCAGGGTTTTTGAAGAAACAACGCTAGTCTCTTGATAACAATAAAAAATAATTCTAAAATAAAAATAAGAGTATTATAAATTTCTACCATATTTTAATGCATACCATGAAAAAAGGGACAATATATAAACCATTTACCAAATTATGACTTAATAAAAATTTTAGAATTCTAAATTTACCCTTAACTTGACTCGAGTTGAAAATTTTCATTTATGTTGAAAATGTCAAAAGTGAAAGAAACAATATCGGGAAGATAACTGTACATGTTCAACCGAGATTGTTTAACTACGGTCAAAAGGTGACTCTACACTAGTCAAATATCACTTGAAAATTTTCAACTAGTGGCTTGACCTTATTTAAAAATCTCAGACCGCCGGTTGAAAATCGATTGAAACAGTTGGGAGAGGTGATAGCACAAATTCAACCGTACACAATCGAAACAGTTTGACCCTAGTTGAGTGGAGACCCCCCGGGATCGGGAATGAGACTAGAGGGGGTGGCGATTGTGCTGCAGGTGGTGGTGGTAGTAAAAGTAATTTGGATTGTATTAGAGAAGAATATATTTTAAGGTTTGTTAGGGAATATAGTATCCAAGTAATTTTAGATGTGTGATATAACAATGAGGATTAGTTTATAAAAACATTTATGTGTACATCTCTTTTTCATCATGAGAGGCTTAGTAGATCTTAGATATAAATTCCCCTAAAAGTAAAGCAAAAACTAAAATTTTAGTTTTATTTTATGTTTAGATTTTTTTCAAAAGAATTTGGCTTTAATTTTAATTTTAGATTCCTTTTTATTTGGATTGAGGAATGATTTTGAATTTTATTTTTCTTTTGGGGTAATTTTGCCACTTCAATTTTTTTTAATAGCTAATTATGTATATATTTGATAGGTGTTAAAGATTTAGGAAACAATTGATAAAAATAGTGTAATTTAAAGGTTTTATTTGATAAAGTATATAAAGGGTTTAAAAAAATTAAGAAAATTTTACGATAGTTTTCGATATTTTAGTTTTTAAAAATATTTATGGAACCAAAGAATTTGAACTTAATTTTGGTTACAAACTCATCAAAAATCTGTTCCCGATTAAATTAGTTGGCACATAATTAAGCACATTAGGATTATAGAAAAATTAGTCTACTCTGAATGAATTAGATCGTAGAATTCTAAGATACTTTGAATGATTTATTTTGTTCAATTCAGTAATCAAGCACATAGAAGAACAGGAAAAAGAAACACTTCTCTTACTCCGATTATGGATTAATAAACTTGACTTAGTTGTACCATTTCACTGAACTTCCTCATCTTAAAGAAATGAAAGGAAAGAAAAACAAAAAGAGAGAGAGAGAGAATGAAAGAAATAAAAGTAAACATGTACCAATAAAATCTTCTAAAAATAGCTAGCAAGAACTGCACACATCTCCATATTTACACACAAACATTTTAATTAGATCATTTTTTTTTTAACTTAAAAGTGGGCCTTAACTAATCACCTTTATTTATTACAAATTAAAGAAAAATACTTACTGTTATTCAATCCCACTCTACCTCAAATAATAGATTTCATGTCTACCATCGATGTGACTTGAACTTAAAACTGAGATCCTAAGTAACGGGTGTTCTTTGTACTTGAGCAAACCCATTTCTCTTTCCTTGAAACATTTCAGTTAGATCATTAGTCCAACATATAGCAATGAGATCAAAAAGAGCACAAGCTAGTAGTGAAATCAACTATATTAGAGTAAAAAAAGATCAAGTGGCACAAACTATATATAGATTACATAATACGTATAATTCTTTTACGTAATAATTTATATTAGTCATATAGGCGTTTGAAAACTTTTTCATAATTAATCGTGCACATATGTATGTGGTCATATTATATTGTGTACATATATATGTGGTCATATTATGTGTAAAGAATTAACGATGAGGAAGGCCGGTCAGCTGGCTTGGGTGGTTCGCCAGAGCCGGCCGCATCATTCCTAGGGGTACAGGCGGCCAGCGAAGGTCTGTGTATTGGACCCTGCGGCGTATATCTATGCTAGCGATCGTTGGTGACAGAAGCTGGTTGTATCGGAGGTTCAAGCAGCTTCTGCTATGCTTGTACACTTTTTAGCTTGGTGTGGTGCAGAGCATCTTAAAAGTCTTGAGAAAATACAGCTATTTATAAGAGAACATAAATAACAATAAGAGATCATATGATATCTAAGGATGTAATTTGGTCTGAATCAAACATTATCAATTTGATTCCTCATTACAACAAAAAAAAAAAAAGAGTAATTCATAAATGTGTTAGAACTTGTGTAATTGTTCTAAGTTTAATTTGGTTACGGAAATAACAATTTGATTCCTCATTACCAAAAAACAAAAAAATACAAAAAAAAAATAAATAAAAAAAAACAAAAAGAAATAAAAGAGCAATTCATAACTGTGTTAGAACTTGTGTAATTGTTCTAAGTTTAATTTGGTTAGTGAAATAACACATGTTGGGCTTGTCTATGTGGTGCACAGTACTAAATCATTGATATTGTCAAATCATTCGCATGATTTTGTAATACTATTTCATGCTCAACTAATGAAACGAAAATTATGTCATATTAAAAAATAAAATACTTTGATAAAGTTAAAAAAAAAAAACCGATTAGACAGTGTTAAATTTTAAATGAGGTAGGTTTGATTAATTGGTTGAACATAAATTGAGACTTTCGTATATCCAAAGTAATTATTGAGATTTATATGGATCACTAATATTATATGGCCACTAACATATCATTGACAAGGCTAGTTACAAATAAATGCAAGATAAAACTGGATAAAACAACGTGATGTTGAATTTGTTGGAAAAATGAAGTTGTCAGATTAATTTTTGGAGTTTTAAAAACTGCTAAATTTTTTTGGAGTTATGAAATTTAATCTAATATAGATTTAATTAACTTGTGTAGAAAATTGATCGATTTCTAAATATTTAAACGTTTTTTGCAAAAAACATTTATGGAATGAGTTACAAGGTTTAAATTTGTTTAGAAAACTGATCAGTTTCTAAACACTTAAACTTTCCTATGTAAAATATTTTTGGAATTCAACTGTAGTTAATTTTATACTTGTAACAGCTTCCTATGATTTTAAAAGTATACTTGGATACATAGTTATGGTTTTAAAAGTATACTATTTATATGATATGACATTCACTGCATGCTTGAGATTTATTTACTAGGTAGAAACTCATTCCATTCATTTAAATTTTCCAGATGAACAATAATTCCTACTAGAAGTTGGTTGGCGGTGGCGGAATCCTAAATAGCAATAAAATGTTTTAATCAATTTTATGTTCTTATTTTCAAATATTTAATTATTTGACCAAAATTGAGTGTGGTTTTATTTTTATGAAGCGTATGAATTTGATTTCTATTTTGAGACTTAATTTCAATTATGAAGTAAAATAAATCTTTATTAAAAAATATTTCTTTCATTTAATTATGAATAGTAATGTTTTAAAAAAAATAAATTTTTTTTAAAAAAATTGACCGATACTCCGTTTTAATTTTATAAGACAAAACTATAAATTGACATTTCTTTTTAATCTAGATTTACGTAATGTTATTTTTTTCTAATTCTGATCTCAAGTCTCAACGGTAATTCGAGTAAAAAAAAAGTAAGAAAGAAAATAAATGCAGGGTATAACTAATTAAAAGTACTAGATGCCAATTTATTTAAAAATTTCTATTAAATCATTAGTACAACACACGTAGTTTAACAAAACACTGCATCAAGATTAAATAAGAGTACTAAGTACTAGTGCAATCAAACTGCAAACTAGTATCAGATCAAGCAGCACAAACTATAGATTAATTACATATAATATAGGCTGATGAGGCCTTCATACTTAAAACATATATATATATATGTATACTGAATCTGATCATATTATGGGTGGTGATGATGAGGAGGGTGATGAGGCTTGTGTGGTTCATGAGGGCCAGTTGGAGGTGGTGGTGCATGGGGACCCGGCGGAGGAGGAGCCGCATGGCCATGCTGAGGACCAGGTGGCGGTGGTGCTGCGTGGTGCAGCGGCGGGGGTTGATGATGATGGGGATGACCTGGTGGTGGAGGATCAGGCATCTTGTCCTTAGTTATGCGCTTCAGCTTCTTGTACACTTCTTTTAGAGTACTTCTATAAGCTTGGCTAAGATGTCGAAAGAAAGCTTTTATATTTATGACTCCTTAAGTCTGAGAGTATAAATAGAAGATAATTGCATAACGACTAATCAACTTATGTTTCTCAAAAATCAACATATGAACTGATCATAACTAAGGAAGAGGGAAAAAAAAAAAAGTTGTTGAGCTTACATGCCAACTGTGAGTCAGAGGCCACACGTTTGTATATTGTGCCGGTAGGTTTCTACCTAAAATTCCTCGACTTCTCTACATAAAAACACCACTAAGTAACTCACTCACTCACTCACACTTTGAGAGAAAATCACCTTTTCCTCAACCTTTTATGCGTGTCCAAACATAAAATCCAATGGCCAACTTTGCACCTTGAAATGCATGAGCTACCTGGAAGCCTTCTAATTGGATACAATGATGAAGTACGATTATTTTGGTAAATAATTAAAAATTCTGTTTCTTTTTTTTTTTTTTCTCGAGTTTTAAGATATTTGGTTAGGCAATCACAAATTACTAACGTAATTATTCACAGGGTGACGTCAAGTCCTCTTGAATTACACATAATACTTGTGTGACATAACAAGTCATCAAGTGCATGAGCTACTTGGAAGCCTTTTAATTGGATACATTGATGCACTACGATTATTTTGGTAATTAATTAAAAATTCTTTTTTTTTTTTTTGGAATTTTAGGATATTTGATTAGGTAATCAAAAATTATTTACGTAATTATTCACAGGACGACGTCAAGTCATTTTGAATTACTCATTAAAGTTGTGTGACATAGTAAGTCATCAAGTGACTAAGTGATCAGATTAAGTGATCAAAGGTGACATGGTCACTGATTTAATAACTTCGGACTTGATATTCCTAACAGGTTTAATAATTGGTTGCTCAGAGGTTTGTTCATCTCCATCCATAACCAATGTCTCAACATCTTCACCATAAACATCTTCCGCAGTAGTAGGATAGTATTTTTTTGTCCTCGGCAAAGGACTATCTGATTATCCATATCAACATCGTTTGAGGCAGTTAACCACACGTTAGAGGCACCAGCTTCATCTTCACCGTCCTTCTTCGCGGGGATAATCTGGAAGATCTTCTGTCACGACCGAAAATTCAAGGCCATGATTTTTAGTAAATTTAAGTGAAAACATTGATAAACAGAAATTTCTAAAATTTTCAGAAAAAATCAAGTACTTAAAATTTAAGTTTTAGTCCTCAAGAATAAGTAAATTTTAATATTAGACCAACTCGAAAAATTATAACATTATCTCTTAATTTTAAATTTCCAAGGCATTTTTAATTTTAAATTTAGAGAAATGATAAATAATAAATTTTAGAAACTTTTTATTTAAATCATTAAGTTTAATGAAAGTGTACAATTTAAAACTATAGGCCCATAGTTAAAATAATTTTCATAAAATTATTTCTATATCTAAGTACTCGATTAAATATCGAAATAATCTTCATACATCCACTCAGTAAATATACTACTAATGGCTAAATAAATTTGACTTAGAAAATGGGAAAATGATACAGAGTACGAACCAACCAATGAAGAGGGCTGGAATTGCAAGCATATGCCAAACATGCTTGCCAAGCCACACGAATATCTATCACAGAATAATTTGACACCTAAAAGGGGAATGAAGTAGGGGGTGAGCACGTGAATACTTAGTAGAAAACTCAATTATCTTTTTGGGAAAAACCTTTTTAGTAATTCTCAATATAACTGTATGGTTAGTAGTTCTAAAAAACATTTTAATAAATATGAAGCATTCGAAATATATATAGAAAATCTTTACAGAAAATCATGCCCAAACCAAAACTAGATATATATCCAGGTTAAAACAGATAGAAAATCATAATAAAACAAGCATAGTGCACATCACATAAATCAACACATCACATGAGTTCTCATCCTCTCATTACAACTAGAGCAACTTATACTACATGTATTGAGTGCTCTTTGCCTGACATCTATCTCTGAAAACTAGATAGATACCCATGTGTCAACTCCTACCGAACAGAGGGGCACCGAATGCCTACGCCTACCGAATGGAGATAGTCAGAAATCAAACCCCACGCAGGTTTACGAGCTCTCACCGAAGGCGGGTATACTAGTCTACTTACTATAACACCGTGATGTCTAAGACGACTCTCATGCATGATCATATGAAATGTACAATATATAGAGTCTCAAATAACCATGCAGTGGTTTAACATTTTAGACATGCTCTGATTTTTAATTAAAATCCAAAAATATAGTTTCTATGGTTTTACCAAAATCCAAGTAAAAAAAAACTTGTATAAAATCATATTTAAAAATATCTAGAGTAGTCTATAATGTTTCACAAATTCATAGTTCATTAAAATAACTATTCAAATAATTCAATTTAATAAAATCACGAAATTTCAATTTTTTCAGAATAAATTCTAATTTTAATGAAAATAATATAAAACAAGGAAATTGAATCCCCTACCTCAATTGAGTATTTAAATAGTGCTACGGAGCTATGGAGAAAGTTTGGAGTCATTTAGGTATCGTTTGGAAGGTCGGGCATCGTTTCAGAGCCTTTGATCGATAGGTTTGAAAACTCAATTTTCAATCGGAGTTTCAGATCGTTAAACGGACTTCACTACTGAATTCAGAGCACCCAAAAATGCTAGGTTAGATATATAGTTCAACTGATTCGGACTAGGGCCGAACTCGGGCCTACGACACGCAAAACGAGACGATCTAAGCTGTTAGATTTAGATTTTCTTGCCTGTCACCAAATATAGATAATATATATATTAAAATTTTTTTTTTCACGAGTACATCACAAATATGAGGTTTATTTTACGATCTAATGGTCGGATTGAAAAATTTAAATATAAAACGAAAATAGCTCAAAATTAACAAAAATAGCAAAATTCAATTCGGGCAATATTGAGTCAAGATATATATACCGTATTGAAGATCGTGACGAGACGAGTTGAATGGGACCGGTTACACGGCGATTGAATGCCGAAATCTTCGCCGGCGGCCATTTTCTTTAGTTGGACTTTGTCTTCTCCGGCGACGTTCTGGAGTTTCGGTCGGCGGGTGACTCATGTCGCGGTGCCGCATCATTCTGGCTTGGTGGCATCGACTACCGTCGACTGAAGGTGACCCGTCGGAGCTACAGGAGTGGCGGCCAGTTCTTCGAAGAGAGAGAGAAAACATCGAGGGGGAGGAGAGAGAAAGAGCTGAGGGAGAATGAGCAGGCCACGTGTCTGCTCTTAAATGGGCAGTGCAATTTTTTAAAAAAAAAATTGTACATAAATCCCTGATTTTAAAATTTTATTTCAAAATAGTCCTTCAGTTTTGCAAATTAGTCCCTCTATCAAAATTTCTTTCAAATTAACCAAAAATTTGAATTTTTAATTCAATATATATATATATATATATATTTTTCAAAAAACTAAAATACCCTTCCAAAATTTAAGGGGTTTTACATCTTCCCCATCATATTCCCTATCATTCTCTTGGTCAGACTCAATGTCAGCCCTATGTAGTTTCCAAACTCATCGTAGAGACTATCATCCATTAATTTTTGTTTTTCTTTTTCAAAACTGTCATATCCCAAAAGAGAATTAGATCACCAATATAGCTACTAAACCGTCAACCGGGCTACATTAATGTTAGGAAATATGTCCTAAATTTGTTTACTGAATTAAATATTTAAAAGTACATTTGTATTAAGGATTTTTTGCATGTATAAATAATATTGTTGATATAATTATTCATTATTATAAATATTTTTAGATTATTTATGTAACCATTATTCAGTGTATAAAGCATTTATACACAAAGATTGAATAAATAGATAATAATCTAAAATGGTCCATAATGATCAATTATGGTTACGGACTATAATTAGGTTAACATTATTAGTACGGTCTGTCAATATTAAGAATGGAATAATCTTATCTAGATTATTTAATGTAAAGATATTGAAAGATAAAGATATTTGTATAATACGATTATATAGGACCGGACTAAATGAATTTTGAAATCACTAATAAATTTTATGACACAAATAGAGAGTTTAAAATTCATCATTAAGATGATCATATATAGAATAATCTAAATCTTGAGTTATTACTAAACTCCTATTTATGACATTGTGTTTTTTAATTTACTCGATAATAGTTTACTTGTGTCAAATTTAACCATTGTATTTTGAAAACACAATAAAACAAATGGCTGGAAATACTAATATATAGATATGGATTCCATTTTTTTTCTTTTCGAAAATCAGAAAAATAGTTCTCTGAAATAATTGATTCAGAACTTGAATAATAGAATGCTCAAATTTGTGAGATAGTCACAAATTAATTGTTCATTAGAGAATCAAACGAAATTCAAGAACTAAAATGTAATTGGATAAGTAACAGAATTACCTAGTTCTAATTATGAACTATTTATATAGGATTAATCTATTTGTTATGATTAAATCAATAGACGATTCAATGCTTTTATTTGAATAAATTATACTATAAATTCAAGAGTGTAATTTCAGATGTATAGTAGAATAACACTGAAATTAATAATTTTGATTTATTGATTTAAAAGTTAAATTGATGATCAAATTTATTGGAACTTGAATTATAGGCCCATAGGTTCCTTCTTTATTATTTTTATATTATGAGATATGTGAGATTAATAATTGAATTAATTTATAATTATTATAAATTAATATAGCACTAGTTTGGTAAAAATTGTGATATAATGTAATAGTTAAATTATGTCATGATTTACATTTAGTAGTTAAATTGCCCAAAAACTAATGATTAATTAATTATGATCAATTAATTAACATTTTTTTAATATTTTATTTATATAATTTAACTAAGTATTTACTTTTATTTATATATGTAAAGTGACAGTTAGATTTTCTCATTACTATTATCACTTCATATTTTAATCATTTAATTAAATGAATTTTAAAAAATAATAAATTAAATATAATTTAATTTATTAGTGGAGCAATTTAATAATTTTACTGAGAGCAAAAATTAGGTTTGCCCACTAAAATTAGGTTTACTACTATTCTCATCTTATTCAAGAGAGATATACGATAGAAAAATGATAGTAGAAATGTGTTAGTTTTTGATGAGTTATTTCTAGTATTCAAAAAAAAAAAAAAACTATCAACTTATTCTTGAGAGAAAACCATAGAGAGAGTAAAAACAAGTTCACATATTTTTGACTTCTATCTATTTATAAAAGAGAAAAATTAGTTTCTCACATTCCAACTCTCTACTTAAGAGTAAAAATAGTGATATTTCAATTGTTGATCAAAAAAGTACCCACACACTACATACTTAATAGGATAATCAGAGAAGAGAATTTTTTGTGTCAAAAGGAAAGATTTAAGCATTAAGTCTTCAATGGTAATTATATTTTTCTCTTTCTCTTATTTTGTCAAAAATCAATATATAATCTTGAAGATCCTAAAAGAATTTGAGAATTATTTTTAAAAAGAAAAAATCTCGATGTTCCATGTCTTCTGCATATGTGAAAATTGTTTTCCCAAACCAACAATTTAATTACTCAAAAACAAAGTGCTTTTCATTTTTCTAATACAATACAAGAACTAAATGTGTTATTCAACCTGTAATATCAAACACCCAGCTCTCTAACTTTCTTATACCACATTTAATCAGCTTAATAGATTAAAACTTTATCTTCCAGTTACAAATTAAAAAACCTATTTTGAAAATTACAGTAAATAGTCCTTTTTACCCTCACTTTCAGTCACTTCAATTAGCACAAGAAAACAAGCAACTTCAGATAATTCTATATTGGAGTAAATCTAGCAACTGGGTCTCTCTAAATTTCCATTTTGAATAGAGTTATTAGCTCTAAATCACTATAGGGCACAAATAGACTAAAGAGTTTCTTATGCTTCAAATTCATATTTAGATAATAGCAAAAGTATATTTTAAAAAAAAAAAAAGAGGCGAGAGAATGAAGAATACCATAAAAAGTGAAGCCAAAGAAAAAAGTACCTAGCTGAAGAGAGTAAAAGTTTTGAAGGCAAAGGAGAGTCCTAAATGCTAGAGAGAATAGGTGAAGAGCAAAGCAAGTCTCAAAGTAGAGGAGGGTTTCTCGGGATCTTATAGCAAAATAACTAAATTGTGGGTCTATTTTAAGTAAATGTCCGTTTTTCAAATATTATAGTAAAATATCAAGTATATATGTTTATATACTAAGTATAAAAATTTATATACTCGGTACATTAACTGAAATTGGTAAAAAGTAAATCTACTAATTATAAGAATATATGTATTTCTACATTTAGTTATAAAATTTAAAAAGTGGACATCTATTTAATTAAATTTAAAATATTAGTTATTTACTCGAGTTTTTCGAGGGGTCTGTATTTTGAGAGAAATTAAAAATTTAAGCCTGACATTGGAAAGCAGTAAATGGGCTTGGGTTATTCAAAAATGGGTCGGGTTTTCTAGTTACTTGGATTGGATGCCCATGCTGACAAAAATAATCGAGTATTTATTTTAAAAAGAGAAAATTTGGCCATCTATACTATTTTGGAAAAGAATTGCAAATTTACTGTAAGCTTAGTTTTTTTAAGATCGAGTACTGCATATTTTAGAAAAACATCACTTTTTAAAAAACGTTTAGAAAAATGATATTTTTTAAAATAGTAACTAGTAACAAGTAAGCAGTTTTCGAGCATTAGTAACTAATAACTAAAAGTATTTATAACTAGTATATAACTAATAACTGATAACTAGTTTTCAAACCCTGGTAACTAGTAACTATTTTTAAAAATAGTATTTTTCTAAAAATTTTATAAAAAATGGGAAAAAAATTGACCCATTATATTTTTGTATTTTTTTTCCATAGGTAAAAGTGTTATAAACCCTTTAAGAAATTACCTTTTTGTTTTCACATCAGTTTAAGACTATTATTGAGTACGTCTTGTTACTGCTCGATAATAGTCTACCATATGTTATGGTTTGTATCCTAAAATCATGTATATTTTAGATATTTACTGAATTAATAAAATGATATTTTTCTATTTGAATTTTTGCATAATTTGTATGTCTTTAAATATCAAAAAATCCCTAATTTATTTATGTGACCATAAATTTAATACATAAATATTATATATATGAAGATTAAATTTATGGACAACAAACTAAACATAGTCCGTAATAATTAATTAAAGCACGTGATTTTTAATTAAATATTATTAGTACGGTCTATTAACATTGATATCACAAGTACTTTATATAATTTGATTATATAGGACTAGATTAGACATTACTTAAATATCACATAAATTCCATTAATTATTGAGAGTTCAAATAATGTTGCTAGATGATCATATGCAAATCAATCTTAATCCTGAGTAGTTATAGACTTCTATTTATAACACTATGTTATTTAACATACTTATTAAAGGTTTGTTTCCTAAATATACTAAAATACTTGTATCTTGGAAGCATGATGAGATGAATAGCTAGGAATATAACTTACAGATATGGAATCCATTTCTTTCATTAGGAAGCTAGAAAGATGATTCCTATGTGTATTGATTCAGGACTTGAATAATTTGAGTACTTAATTTATAATAGATTTATAAATTAATTGTTCGTTAGAGATTCAATGGTACACAAGGATAAAGATATAATTGGAAAAGTAAACGAAACATGGCCTAGCTCTAATTATGAATTATCTATGGAGAATTGAACTACATATAATGATTAAATCGATAGACTATTTATTATTTTCTGAGTAATTTAATTCTGTAATTTCAAGAGTGCCATTTTATTTTTAGCAGAGCAATACTAGAATTAATAAATTTGATAAATTAGTTAAAAAATTTAATTAATTATCATAATTTATTAGAACTTGAATTACGGGTCTAAAGGTCCCCATTTCTACTATACTGGATATTATATTATTTTTGTTACTGTACACTTTATCTAGATAAATTGTTTGTCTACAATAATTAATAATTGTTATTAATTAATTAATTTAAATTTATGAAGAGATAAGTTTCCTAATTTGTTTAAATTTTAAATTTAAAAATATCTAGTTATCAGATAATTAGATAAATAAAAATTGAGAAACTGATTGAAAGTAAAAGAAAAGTGTCACTAGTTTTCTTATTTAGATATATATATATATTAGATTAATTAATTTAAACATATATATATATATATATATATAAATTTTACGTTTAAAAAAAATAGAAAAGAAATCACATTATTTTTTTAAAAAAAATATAAACAAAGTTTTCAACTATATATATAGTTTAATAAATAAATATATATATTTATTAAACTATATATATATATATATAAATAAGGTGAAACTCTAGCAGAAGACTACTACGTATTATATTCCACAAAGCCTCCATAACATACAGAGAAAAATAAGAGAGTCTTCCTATTCTCTATAGAACAAACTCTTGTAATCTCATGTGTTAGAGAATATTATAAGTGCCTAAAGTGTGAGTTTTGAGAAATTGTACGTAACGCTCACACGTTTATCCAGTTGTGCTTGAGGCTTAAATTGGAAGATCGTGGTTTTGAAGACAGAAAAACTAGGATCTATTGATAGGCTACAAAAGATATTACATCTATTCTCTTTGTACGTTTCTATTTACTATGAATTAATACTATGCACTCATATAGTCAATTGTTTTTAAAAAAAATTTGAATATTCATGGGCTAGTATTCCCTTATTAAGTCAAAAATTTATAGCTCATCGATGCGAGATAACACTTGACACATTGGATAAAAGGTAATACGGTAATTACTTGTAGCTATGTCATCAAATATTTTACTACTTAAAATGCTAGGCATCTTACTAAAATTGTTATATAGGTGAGTTGGCTAAAAAGACTTTTTGGAAACATACTTTTGCAAAAAAAAAATTGTGCTTGTAATTTTTTTCCAAAGTATTTTTCTTGATAATATTCGATCATACTTAATCTTATACTCGACAATATATGCTCAGCACTATATTCGACAAAAACAAAATATTATTTTGTAAGACTATTTTGCAAAGAATTTTAAAACATGAAACTTTTATTAAAATTTACTTTTAAAGGGTCCATTACACCTAATTTATATTCTAAAGTATTTGGATGATTTTCTATGTTAAAATTTGTAATTAAGAAAATGCATAGACAGAGAAAAGAAATAGTACTTCTCTTATTCTCATAGTGAATTAGTGAACGTGATTGGAGAAATAGATGTAGAAAAGAAAGAACGAGAGACGTGTGATCGCTGGCAGGCTATGCATCTTCTGCTATTCTTGTACAGGTTCTTTTATAATTATGTAGTGAAGAGTCTATTTTAAAAGTCCTGAGAAAATAGAGAATTTCTTAACGGCTAAAAGAAAATAAATAATAATAAGAGATATGATATCTAAGGATGTATTTCGGACAGAAGTGTTTTTTAACTTTATTTTGGGTCATCAATGTTATGAGTTTAATTCTAAGAATGTCATCAATTTAATTTGATGTTATTTTGGATCTGATTATCAATGTATTTAAGATCTGAATAAATGTGTTCAGGGCTGAAACTTGTGCTTTTGGGTAATTAATGAGACTAGTATTTGATTAAGACAAAACATAATATAATCATATTAGATTGTTAGAATGCATAGCAAAAAAGGCTAACACAATAGTTCCTATGTGTCGAAACAAAAAAGGCGATTATAATAAAAATAACTCTTCTCATATGTCTTGATGAGTTGCAAGGATGACTCACTTAATATGCATAAAAAATAAACAATTAGTAACTGACGTAGACGATTTATCGACTATAGTGCTAATTGGAGTTAGATTAGAGAATTAGAGTTCCGAGGTGATAAAACCAACCATATCATCAGAAAATGGCAAAAATAATAAAATACTAAATTTAAAATACTGAAATTTAAAGAAAACGATGTAACTGATTGTGAAGGAAAATAACACAGATCACTAAATAAATATACACAATAATTAAAAGAGGAGCAAATTAACAAATCACACTTAAATTAACAATTTGAATTACCCGCCAAGTTGCAGCGATATAATATATATATGTATGTATATATATATATACATACACATATATATAGTAATAGAGAATACAATACCTCGAACTTGTACTACATGTCAAGCACATATCATAAAAAAAAAATGGAAAAAATAATAAATTTCTGAATTTAAAGTACTGAAATTTAAAGAAAACGATGTAACCGGTTACAGGAGAGAATAATATAGATGAATAAATAAATGCACACAATAATTTAAATAGAAGCGTAGTAACAAATTACACTTAAAATAACAATTTGAATTACCCGCCAAGTTATAGTGATATAGGATATATATATATATATATGTATATAGAATGTGAAAGTATGTATTATTGGATACCTTTCATGGATGGCTTACAAATAGATCATTCATTTGGCAATTCAAATCCATGCTTAACATTTCAAATTACTTAGTCAAAACTATCTTCATATTTACAGTTATTTCTTCTCAAACAAAAAAAAAAAAAAACTCTTTCTACCTCACTTTCTTCCAAATCCATAAGAGCTATAATATTTTACCCATCGACTCTAGAAATTTAGAATTATAATTAAGAGAAGAGAGCACTTAATTTTGTGGTGGAGACGTAAGAAAGAAGATCCAAACTTAGAAGGTATTTATTTCCTCACCTTGTTTGTTATATAAATTATATAAAAGAATAAATAGATAATAACATATTTGATCTACTTTAGATATTATATAATTTATATTATATTGAGACTTATTTTGTTAATTTCTTAAGCTTCTAAATATCAATACTTCATAATAATAATAAAATCAAAAGAGCTAAACACAAAAAAAAAAAGGAAGATTTTTTTTTTTTTTTTAGTGTAAGACCCTAAATAAAATATATATGAAAATGAACCAAACTTAATGATTTAGACTTAGATCCTTAAGAACAGATTTTTACCTATTAGAAATGCTTTCCAAAAAAAAAAAAAATAAATAAATAAAGATGTTTGCTCAAAAGTTGGAAGGACTAAAATGCAAAAACTTTGAGTATTTGGGTCAAAAGTGTAATTTTGACAAAATATGGGTAAAATATGTGAGAAAGTTATTTTAGGCAGTTTTAAGACTATTAAAGTGTAAAAGTAATTAAAGGAAGAATCTTTAACAAAAAAAATATATATATATTTTAGATCTTTAATTGAGATAAGAAAAGATTTACTTAAATTTAAGACATGAAATCAATTATAGAAAATAAGTAAGGTATACCTCTAATTGTATTTTACCTAAGTTTAGTGATAGCTTAAAAAGAATACCAAATAATATTTAGTCCAAGTATGATTTTAGATATTAAATTTGTTTATCCCTTAGTATGGTTGACTCAATTATTATATTATGATCCTTAATTACTAAGAAAGAAATTAATCAAGAATAATTCAAGGTATTTGATGAAAAGAAATAAAATTAAGGAAATTTAATTAATTTAGGATGATGTTAATCAAATTAACAACTAAATTATTGATAGATTAAAAAGATCATTATGATCAAAATTAAGGAGAATCAAATCTCATCCATTTAAGTGAAAGTATAAATTAGTCAATGAATATAGTGTGATATTGTTTCTCAAATGTGAAGTTTTATGCTGGATCAAAAATGAGTCTTAAATATTTTAAACCCACTAAGTAAGTAAAAAAATATATATATATAATAAATAAAAATAATATTGAAAAAAAATATAAGGCTAGTTTAAATTTTCTCTAACAAATAGAATATATATACGTCAAGGCAAACTTCGATCTAGACGTATGTAATTAACGAGTGGAACTAGGACAATCATACTACTAGGTAAGTACAATTTCACCTATGGCATGGATAGTTGAAAATGTTTCATGTTTACAGTATGATATGTTTGAATTAATTTCATGTATTAACTTGCTTTTTTATTATTATTGTATAACCTATGTATAATATATGCTTATAAAGATACTTTTCCTATGCTATAAAAAAAATGATGTATTTTTACTTTACGATATTATCATACTTCAACGTACTTTAATAAAGGAAATACTACGATAGTTGAATATAAGTTTGGATTCATTGAAACATACCCATTCATATATAAAAAAAAAAATGGGCTAAATAAGATGAAGAATTTAAATATGTCGTACCAACCTCCATTAGGTGAGGATATCTGAGGAAAGATAAGACCGACCTCCCCTAAGCGAGGATTCCCGAGGAAAAGTATGTTAAGATTATGACCGTGAAAGTTTTCAGTTAGGTAGCTCCCCTGATTCCCTATTTGGTAGTGCACACTCAGTACGTACACCAGGACCCATAAGAAAGATAAAAGACTTTATAATCAATAATGAGATAAAATCATGATACTATATTTTATAATAAAGCATAAAATAATAATTTCATAAAACAACATAACTGAACTTTCAAAAAAAAAAAAAAAAAAAGAGAATTGTTTGTTCATAAGTAAAATGTTTTGTGAGAATTTCATTGTACTTACTGAGCGAAAGCTCACATTTTATAAGTATCTATACTATAAGTACCAAAGGAAAGAAACCTCTTATTTGATTGATGGATTAGCTGGAATTAAGGTGGGGATGATACGAGGCACGGGCAATGGAATACCGCCATTAAAATTTCTTCCGCATATATTTTATTATGAGACAAATAATTTCAATTATGTAAGCTTGATATTATTTGAAAATGTACTTATAACTTGGCATTTTATTTCGTAATGCATGATTTAATCAAATTGAACTTGAAAATATATTTCGATTTAATAAGAGTTAAACAAACGTTTTTTTTTTATATAAAAGAGAAAATATTTTGATTTAAATAAATACAAAACATAAGGAGTTTTGTCAAAAAGACATAAACTGTCTAAGGAGAGCTTGGGACTTAAGTGGTCCGTATGTGACCCCCCTCCTCACCTGCGAGCCCTTTATGGTTACACACTATTTAAATCACCTTAATAAAAAGTTTATAATCAAATTTAAATAAAGGGGACTTAACCATTGAAAAGCATTCACTTGTTTTCAAAATTGAAGTAAATCGTTAGTTGTGAATATAAATCTCTTAAAAAGAAATAAAAAAAAATTTCATGAATTTTTCAGCATCTAATTTTTTTTAAGCTAAGAAGGGAAGTAGTTAACTATCAGAAAAATTCGGGTCGTTACATCATTAATATTATTTCTCTCTCTTACTTTTTATTGTAAAAAAAATATATATGATAATTTTTATTGGCTAAATTGATACCTATGCATAGGTTAAAAAAAAATACCTACTGGATTTGTACCCTTAATATATATATATCTAAATAAAAGAATTTTAGTTAATTTCCCAATTTCTGTTTATCTAATTATCTAATAACTAGATATTTTTAAATTCAAAATTTAAACAAATTAGAAAATTTGTCCCTCTATAAATTTAAATTAATTAATTCAAAATTAATTAATTACTTAATTAATAAAAATTATTAACTATTGTAGACAAACAATTTATCTAGACAATGTGTGTAATAACAGAATTAATATATAATCTAATACCGTATTTGTAAGAGGTGGAATTAGCGACCTATGGATCTGCAATTCAAGCTCTAATAAATTATGAAAATTAATTAAGCACTTTAATTAATTTGTATAATTTATTAATTCCAATATTACTCTACTAAAAATTTAGAATTACATACTTAAAGTTACAGAATTAATTTACTTAGAAAACATCGAGTAATGCATCGATTTAATCATTACGTGTAGTTCAATCCTCTATAGATAATTCATAATTGAAGCAAAGTTATGTTCCGTTACTTCTCCAATTACATTTTTATCCTTGTGTACTATTGATTCTCTAATGAACAATTAATTTATAAATCTATTATAAATTAAGTACTCAAACTGTTCAAGTTCTGAATCAATAGACAAAAGAATTATCTTTCTAGCTTCCTAATGGAATAAATAGATTTCATATCTGTAAGTTACATTCTCAACTATTCATCTAATCATGCTCTTAAGATACAAGTATTTGGATATGTTTAGGAAATAAACATTTAACAAGTATGTTCAAGAGCACAATATTATAAATAGGAGTCTATAACTATTCAGGATTATGATTGATTTACATATAATCATCTATTAACATTATTTGAACTCTCAACAGATAACGGAATTTATGTGAGATTCAAATAATATCTAATCTAGTATTATATAATCTAATTATATAAAGTATATCTCTATTGTGATGCCAATAAATCAATAGTCTGGATAAGACTATTACATTCTTAATCTAAATGGACCGTACTAATAATATTTAATTAAAAATCTCATACTTTAATTAATTATTACGAACTATGTTTAATTAGTTTATTATCCATAAATTTAATTCTCATATATATATATATAAAACACTTATATACTAAATTTTTGATCACTTAAATAAATTAGAGATTTTTTGATATTTGATATTTAAAAACATATAAATTACGCAAAAATTCAAATAGAATAATATCATTTTATTAATTCAACAAATATCTAAAATATACAGAATTTTAAGGGCTTAAACCTTAACATCTTCTCTATTAACCCGTTTATCATTTTTATTTTATTTTATTTTTAAATCTAAGTACTAGTTTTAGCTAATCTCCCCATTCAAGAGGGGGGGGGAGCTAATCTCCCTGACATGTCTGTAATTAATTAATACAAATAAAAAAAGAAGAGTCTGCAAGAAATCTGGCAAATGTATCGATAGATTCAGTAAGTAAAGATCTAAAATTGACCAGTTCTGAGCCGTTGTATACTTTCATAATTTTGATATCTTTGTACACAGTCTCTTCTTTAATTCCCACGTCTCAACAATTACAAAAGTATAGGAACTATACTGTTTGCATCGATACACTCCTTCGGATTGCTTCCAAAACAATCACGCACACATATATGTATGTAGTTAGTAGAAAACACAAGAACCCACCTCGGTTAACTTCTCCAAACTCTGAAAATGCCTTTTTTAAACGCCTTTCAGATGTTGACTGGGGCAACCCTGCATCAATCAGTATAGTTCATAAGCTTCAAACCCATCATTTTTTCTGCTCTTTTTGCTCATTCACTTAGACAAAGCAAAAAAATTGGTATCTGTATAACATTTAATGTATGTTTATGAATAGCATATGTTGTTCAGATACAAAGTGAAAAATTGCCAACACCCACCCCACTTCCCCCTTCCCCCCCAAAAAAAAAATCCCGAAAACATTGTTCCACTGCCTATCTGGCTGTTTTCCCGAATTCATTTTGGTATTTTCTCGTATATATTGTGCATAGAGACCATAAATAAGAACTCAACAAAGAGAAACACAAGCCCATTTCATTCACATAGTGTGCATAGAGACCTATGAACAAAAATATAATAAAATAAGAATCAAACACAGTGTACATAGAGACCTATAAACAAGAATATAATAAAATAGAAAAAGACTTCAACCCAACATCCCAACTTTTAAGTTTTTACACTCCATAGACCGAAATTTAAATAAAAAGACTTCAACTCAAAAAAACAAAAAAATGCAACAGAAAAACAGAAAAAAAAAAAAAAAAAAAAAAAAAAAACACAGGTTGTAGTAGAATTGAGAAATTTTATGGATCNATCTAAATGAAAGATTATTTGACAATAAAATTAAAAAAAAAATAGAAAAAAAAAAAAAAAAACCATTTCACCTCTATTTTTATTAATGTTTCTTTCACTTCCTTGAGAAAAAAACACCAATAGAGAAAAGGCAACATACTGAAAGTTAAAGAGATGAAAATTTTCACCTATTACGTCCACACAATTATCTCACCCTAAAATCTCAAACGAAAAATTCTAAGCAAATGGATTTTAGAGAAAGAGCTAAACAAAGTTTTAAGGGGACCATTTTATCCACTATGAGAAGAAATTGGCATACCTTGAGACTACAGTGGGCTGCGTGAGTAGTATGACCTGTGATCCGTATCCTTGATAATGGTAGCTCTTGCTTGCCTTTCTCTTTGGTTAGACAGAGAAAGAGAGGAGAGAGAGAGAGAGAGGGGGGGGTGTTTAGAAAAATGAAAATGAGTTTCTTTTTTGGCATATTGAGCAGCGTTCTTGCATCGCTAGTTGTTCTATTGATTAAAAAAAAAAAAAGGGAGGGTTTCGAGGCAGGACGGAGAAAACCTACTCCGTCCCGCCCATATTCAAAATAAGTGGATTTTGCTCCGAATCCACTCTGCCCCATTTATTACGGGGCACACCCGAACCCGCACCATTAGGGGTGGGTTACCGGCCTGACAAGGCAAATTGCCAAGTCTAATTTGTATATAGCAAACAAAAGAGCTGCTTAGATTATGTTCCCTTCCTCTACAAATGAAAGCAACCCTTGCTATTTATAGGCAAAGGGAATGCTCTAAACCTTAGTTACAAAGGGTGTTTAATACAACCTAATTGTCTTAAGCATAGTATGCATAAAATGTGGTGTTGAGTTCCCATTGGCCGAGTGGCCCTTGACTTTTAACCTGATAATGTGTCCAAGTTGGTGACACGTATAGAGTTTTCTCCAATGAAGCTTGGTTACATCATTCTTGTGATTGCCAAATCAAAATAGGAATTAACTTTGTTGTGGCTCTTAATAATTATATAATAATTTGGGACTAATTAATATATTAAGTCTAATCACAAAAAGTTAGCTTAAACGGTTAAATCCCAAAACACCATATTATCAATTTAATTCCTCTATACACCAAAAAAAATAATATTAAAAATAAAAGAGTAATTTTCCAATGTGTTAATACTTGTGTAACTCTAAGAATTTGGTGAGTGAAATAACATATTGAGTTTGTCTGTGTTGCTTAATATTGGAGATGTAAAAGTCGTCTGTATAATGAAACAAAAATCACGTCATATTAAAAAGTAAAATGGATTTGACAGAGTTAAAAAACTTATTAGACAGTTCTAGATTTTTAATGATTTGAGTTCCATATCACAAAGTAATTCTTGAGTGAGAGTCCTTCTGGTATTAATATATAATCATCAATCATATGGTCACTACTATATCAATGACAAGGTTGTGTTAGAATTTCCGAACAAATTAATTTAAGCTAAAATTGGATCCTACTCTATGCAGATGGTAGATTTTCAATATTGTTGATCATTAGTCGTAACTAATTTCATAGGACCTACTATATATTATTGAGTTTTACAATTGTCAATATAAAGAAACTGACTCCCCTGTGATGCCAAAGCACTTTTTTTATTCTGAACCTAAGTCTCAACAAAACCATGCACAAAAATTTGGGTTTTAAAAAAAAAAACAGGGTACTTGTTAATATACTAAATATAACTAAAAGTACCGAATTTATTTAGATATTACTATTAGATCACAAGTACAACATATATAGTTTCACTACACGCTGCAGTAAGACAAAATAAGAGGACTACTACGTACTAGCACAATCAAAGTGCAAACTAGCTAGTATCAGATCAAGCAGCACAAACCGTAGATTAATTACATATATAGGCTAATGAGGCGTTCATAATTAGACATGTATGATATATATGCTGAATCTGATCATACTATGGGTGGTGATGGTGATGAGGATGAGGATGATGATGAGGCTTGTGTGGTGGTGGCACATGGGGACCCGGCGGAGGGTGATGTGGTTTGTGTGGTTCAAGATGGCGAGCTGGAGGTGGCGGTGCATGCGAACCAGGTGGCGGCGGTGCTGCGTGGTGTGGCAGCGGGTGGTGATGATGGGGATGACCAGGTGGTGGAGGATCAGGCATCTTGTCCTTAATTAGACTTGTATATATTTGGCGAAGATTTCTAAAGAAAGGCTATGACTTTATAACCTCAAAGCCTGAGAGAGTATAGATAAATAGAGAGAACATTATTGCTTAACGACTAATCAAGTAGTGTATATCTTTCATTCATCAACATAGATAAGAACTGAACCTAAGCGAGGAAGAAAAAATATGAGAAAAATAGTTGCTATCTACGATGCCAACTGCGAGTCATGAGACCACACGTTTGTATCTTGTGCTGGTAGGTTTCTACCTAAAATTGACGTCTCTAGAAAAGTAGAAAACAACACCATTTAAAATAACTCAGACTTAGAAGAAAATATCACATTTTCTTCAACCTTTTCCGTGTGTCCAAAGACAAAGTCACTTGCACTTAAATGCATGAAGTACGTGGAAGCTTTTAATTGGATACTACGATACCTTATACATTAATTCTTCGGAAAATTAGATGTGGTACGATTATTTTGGTAATTAATTAATATTTTTTTCCTTCGATTTTCCACTTATGTAAATTATCCACGAGGTGATGATAGTTGCGTGATAACTAAAGCGACCAAGTGATTAACGATCCCATGGTCATCGTGGTGCTCGTACTAGTTATATTATTATTATTAATATTATTTTGATAACATACCTAATTTTGTCTCTGAATAGCTATGACCCCATCCTCACACTCACACACATCTGAGTTCCATATTCCCAATTGGTACAGACCAATTATATCATTAACCCCGCGGGAAAGCTATAATATTCAATTCTCTAGGCACTCTCATGGTTGAGAAAAAGACGAGTAGGACTAATTTGGACCAAAACCATTCTTTTGTGCTTTTTTTAAAACATTTTACGGAGTACCTATGGTCAGTCAAGAAATTCTTTACCATTAAAAGACCATTATTTAGGATTTTTTATGTTGAAGACATCATTAGCATTTCTAAAAATATCAACCAAAAAAAATTCACAAAAAAGTTATTTTGGCCCAAATTATTCTTATCAATGTTATTTTCTCTCCTGGATTCCCATGTATATCCTTATCTGAGGCCCATAAAATGTATATAAAGACAAAAAAAAATCACAAAAATACAATGGGCCAGATTTTTTTTCTAATTTCCTATCATTTTTTCATAAAAATACTATTTTTAAAATAATTACTAGTTACGAGTATCTGAAAACTGGTTTCTGGTTACCAGTTATCAATTCTATATCAGTTACAAATACCTTTAGTTACTAATTATCAATACTTGAGAACTGGTTATCGGTTACTAATTACTATTTTAGAAAATGATATTTTTCTAAAAAATTTTTAAAAGTTATATTCTTTCAAAAAAATACGATATCAGATTTAGAAAAAACTGATTTCACCATATATTTTCAATTCTTTTCAAAGAAAGGCCGAACGAGTCCTAATTTTTATACGTATATATGGGTTACTAATCTAGTAGGTATTTTTTTCTTTTACCTATGCACAAGTATTTTTTTTAGCCATTGGATTATCATCTAATGGTGATCTAACTGCTATAATGATATGCATAAAAAGATATAAATTATTAATATTATTTCTTTCTCTTATATTTTACTATAAAAAATGTGTATGATAAATTTTAATCGGCAAAAAATGATACTTATATGCTATATATATATGTAAAAAAAAAAATTGTCCATATATATATATATATATATATATATTTGCGTAGTTCACGATACTAAAAGCCCACCGAAAAGCAGTAAGTTCAGGTTAAAGCCCACCAAGATGCACTCATGCACCTTCTTGCATGTTTATACTCGATGGAATAGTACTATATTAGACTAAAAATATCATATCATCAATGTCAATAAAGCATAACCAAAAAAAAAAGTATCCATGCATAGCCATAGTCAAGAAAGTATATACTTAATGATAAGTGTGCCAAAAGAAAATAGCTATGTAATTCGTAGCCATACTAAATACTAAATGATACTTATGTACAGGTTATAAAAAATACCTACCAGATTGTTGTCCATATATATTTGTTTGCGTAATTCATGATATTACAACAGGCTGAAAGCCCATTGAAAAGCAATAAGTTCATGTTAAAGCCCACCAAGATGCACTCATGCACCTTCTTGCATGTTTATACTCGATGGAATAGTACTATATTAGACTAAAAATATCATATCACAATGTCAATAAAGCATAACAAAAAAAAGTATCCATGGATAGCCATAGTCAAGCAAGTATACTAAATGATAAGTGTGCCAAAAGAAAATAGAAATAACGCCGAAAGAAATTAATTATAACCTAGGTTAAATATATCTATTGGTTAAGTTGCTGATTAGGTGGTTACTGTAAGGGTCAAATTTTGCTCCTCTCATTGATTGTATCTGACTAGGTTCATGGAGATCGTGTAAATGTCCTAGTATGATTTAGTCGCTTGGTTTTAAATGTTCCAACTGTCTAACTGGATAGCTACGAGCTAGAAGACCTAGTTGTAAGCAAAGTACTCTTATTTTCTTGAGCCATAAATACTTATTTATATGACAAGTTTGTTGATTTGCGCGTTGGAGAGAATCTATTAACTCCATAACATTTGTGATGATCAATATATTGGTCATTCGACCAAATAATGATTCAATTGAATAAATAAACCTTGTTGGAAAATGGATGTTATACACCATTTTAATAAGCTATTTTGAGACATATTTACGAGTGGGACTCATTACATATCATTGTTGATATGTATTCTCCTCCACGGGTATATGAAATTTAAGTGTTTACTTGCTCAAAATGGTAATGAAGTGAATGAGAAATTGTCATTCAAAGTGAGTTAAGTAAGAAAGAAAACGAATGAAAATTTGATAAAGTCACATGCAGAAAAGGAACACAAATCAAGTTGTGTTTATATAGAGTTACTTAACTTTTAGTTAGTAACTTGATAGGCTGACAAGCTCTCTCTTACGCATGTACGCAAGAGGGTACAAATCAAGACATGAATAGCATGCGCTTGTGTGCACCCACGTATCCTACAGGTGCGAATATCGAACTGAAAAGCCTACTCTATATTGGGCCTCTTTTTGCACATTGAAATTTGGGAAAATGATATGGGCTATGGATTTTTTTAAAAAAAAAATCCCAATAACACGATCTAACCCAATTCACTTAATTTTATACGACTTTTTTATGTGGGTATATGAATCAATTTTTCCCCAATGTGTTTCTTTTCTTTTTCGATTTTTTCCATCTTTCTCTTCTTAGTTTCCATTACTGATTTTTTAGCAAGTTGAGGATTTTGTGATTAGTTTCTAGGTTTTCTATTTGAAACTATAAAACCGTTTAGCTTTTTTTCATTTTTTTAGGTTTTCTATTTGAAACTATAAAACCGTTTAGCTTTTTTTCATTTTTTCTCTTCTTATTCTTTTCTTCCTCTTTTCTTTAGTGTATCTATCATGCATTTCTTCTTAGTTTAGCCATGGTTGAAACTCAGACACAATCGACATCTCTGGTTTCTAATTCAAAGGAGATTTCGCAATCTATTGGTGAAAAGGGAGAAGTTTCTCGATCAATTTTGCCCCAAATTATTGACAAGAGGAAGGAACCCCCTTTCGATGACCCTGTTTCTGAATCGACTTTGCCTCTGATTGAAAGCAAGAGAAAGAAATCTTTTTCGGTGGATGCTAGACCTTCTCATAAAAATCATCGAGTTAAAACTCAAGCTAATAAGAAGTAATATGGTCGAAGGTTCTAAAGTTCCTAAGGTTCAAGTAATATGGAAGGAATCTATTAGTATTCATAGTTAATTTTGTATATAGAATCATAATTGCTTCTATATTATTTCAAGATGATATTCTTTGGATTTTGTGGTATTTTACTATTTTGTGTAAGTGATTTTGGTCATTTTACTTCAATGAATGTATGAATATAGCTAATGTACCATTTAATTTTTATTTAGAAGTAAACATGAATTGAGTTTGCTAATCAATATTTGAAATTTATGAATGTCTCATTGTCATAAAGTCGATCATGTTTCTGTTGTTGTTATTGTTTATTTTCCATGTATGTGTGGTGAATAGTTCTCTTGTCACAATGGAACCACAAAAGTTTTCTAGAAACTAGTTAGGTTTCTATATTTCAGAATGCCATGTAGCTATCTGAATCACTGAAAACCACTAGGATTTCGTGAAAACCAATGTGGTTTCTTTTTTGAAAAATATATATAACAAGAAATCCTGGTAGTTTCATGGAAACTTGTTTGGTTTCTTGTTTACATAATGCATTGTTGCTAAGTCAGGCTTTTTCTTTTGTTGTTTTCATTTATATTCTATATATATTGTTGAATAGTGTTCTGTCCCTATTATGATTCAACTAACATCCTCTAAAACTACTAGTTAGTCTGATGACTTTAATTTATGTTAAAATCTGTTACATTGTTAAGTTAATAATTTTTTTCATTATTACTTTATATTTTTCTTATAATTATGGATCTACGTTCTAAATTTTCTTATAGGATTAGGAATATATGATCAAACCAGAACATAAGATTGGTGGCAAGCCTATGTTCTTCCATTTTGTTACTACAACAGATAATATTGGAAGAGTTATGAATGCTAGCAGTGATCATGTTTCTTCTGTGTTTGAGAATACTTGTTTTGGTTATTTTCTTAATCAACATAAACTAGTAAGCCAAGGTCAATTAATCCATCATTTTCTCTTAAGAGAGGTTAACCAATCAAATCCGGATGAGATATGGTTTAAAATAGGTGGGAAACTATTAAGGTCTGGGATTCAAGAATTTTGCATTACTATTGGTCTTTTATGTGTTGGTGATACAAATAAGACTCCTTTTGAGACCAAACGAGTTAGGTTGTTTCGAAATTTTTTTAAGAAATATCGTATGTTCGATAAGGTAGCTTTGGAAGATACTTTTTTGAATGGATCATTTGAAATTGATAAAGATCTTATCAATGTTACGTATCTTTATCTGATTGAGAATTACTTATTCATAATATGAAAAAAAAAATTGGTTTCCAAGGTTAATATGGAAATTTGCGATCGAGGTCAATATGAGCAATTTCCATGGAGTACAGAGTTATTTAGGGATATATTAAAGTATCTAAAGTCTAGATTGAAGTCATTGAAGGACTAAAAAAATTCTAATATTATTGAGGACAAACACGTAGATTCAAAAGGGAAGGGAAGAAAAAGGTGGAATCTAACAAAGGTAAAAAAAATCAAAGAAAGGGAAATTTGTGAACAAAGAGGATTCCTATAAGTTGATTGGATTTCCTTTAACCTTTTAGATATGGGCTTATGATTGCTTTAATAAATTGGTTGGTACCGTTTGCTACAAGGTTGCTTCAAAGATCCCTCATATTTTGAACTATTTCTGTGATGGTAGTTCTTACTTTGAAGAGCTTGAGAAGAATGTCTTTGAAGCTGATGAGGTAAATATTTATTTAACTTCTTTTATTTTATATTTTATGTTTGTTGTTGTTTTTTTAACATAGTTTTCTTTTTTGTTTCATTTCAGATCTTAGTTCAGAATGTAGTTCCTACTGTAGAGGAAATCACTAAGTATAAACTTAATAAGCTTCCTAAAAGAGTACAATAACCTATTTTGGAGAGCTTGGGTAATGTTGCTGTAACTTATGATGGTGATGATGATTTCGTTGATAATCCTTTAAAAATTCTAGCTCCTCTAAAATTTTGAGTGGAAAGTGCTCCCTTTACATCAAAATCTAGTCAAACTAAAGCTAGTGAAAGTATCCTTTAGTTTACTAAGGAAATGGATCTGATGAAGAAGGAGATTTTTCATAGGCAAGATTTGATTAAAAGGAGTATTGATTTGATGAAAAAGGATTTTGATGCTAAATTTGATGTTCTACTGACTATGTTAACCAAATGTCAAGAAAGTTAAGGATTAATATTATTTCTTATTCTGGTGATCCAATTAAGGAGGTACTTACATTTTTGTTCCTTGTTCTGTTAATTCTATTCCATTAATTAATCCTTAGTAATTTCATGGAAACTTTAGAAGTTTTTTGGAACCATTAGATATTTCCTGGAAACCTTTGGAGTTTCCTAAAAATCTCATTTTGATTTCTCGAAAACTTTATTGGTCTCTGGAAAGTTAATGGCTGACCAATAACCATTTTGGTTTCGTAGAAACCCTTAACTAGAAACCTTTTTTGTTTTCTTATATCTTGTTATTATATTATTATTTTTTTTATCAGGTTGTTGACCACACTCCAAAAGTTATTGGAGACGATGATATGGTAATGGTACTATATTTTTAACTATTTTTTGTTTCCTTTTTTTATTTATTGTTGTTAATATTTTTTTCTTTTTGTTTTTAATTTTTTTGTTGTTTCTCTTCAGGTTGATGTTCCTTATTCTCATAATGAAAGAATTGTTGAGGATATGATATTTTTTTGTAGGCTTTTATTATTTTTTGTTTGGGCTACTGATAAAGTTTCTATATATTTATTTTGTTTGTTATATATTTTCGGGGTAATGATAATGTAACTAAAAATATTTTAATGGATATTGATATATTTTAATGGATATTGATGTACCTATGGAGGATGAAAATGAGGAAGCAACACCTCAGGTAGATGAAGCTAATAAGAATTCTAAAGTCAATGATGAGGAAAAGGTCAAAGTGGATGAATTTGTAAATATTTTAGTTTCTTTTTGTTTTTTCTTTCTTTTTTCAATAATTTAGCTAAGCTTTTTAAGTTTTATTTTTTTCTTTGTTTAAGGCTAATGTTCTTGATGTTGATATCATTGCGAATGATGTCATTACTCTTGGTTTTATTCCCGATGAGCTTCTAGATATTAAGGTATATTGATTTGTTTTGGAAACCATCATGGTTTCTTTTCAGTTTATTTTTCTTTTTCTTTTTTATTTATGTTGTGTTTTTTTTTTAATTATTTTAGGGTATTGATTCTGTTAATAAATATCAGAATGTTGTTAACAATGGTGATGAAGAGAGGAATAATGCTGAAGAAAGTAAAGAGGAAGAGAAAGAAGATAAAGAGGATGACAATGATGACAAAGATGAGGAGAAGTATAAGGAAAATGATAAAGATGATAAGGATGATGCTGATAAAGGAGGGGGCAAGGTAATAGACCAGTAATGACCATGATTTCGTGGAAACCATTAAACGGAAACCGAGTTGCCTTTGCATTTTTTATTTTATTTTTTAATCTTCTTTTCAGGCTATTGACAAATCTGCCAATGATGGCAAGGAAGATGAGACCGATGGTAGTGATAACAATGCTGATAAGGTATCTATTTTATATTGTGGTTTAGAAAGCTAAATATATTAACCAGTAACCACTATGGTTTTAGAAAAGCATTAATGGGAAACCAAGTTACTCTAGTGTTTTTTAGTGATTATTTTATTTTAATTTAATTTTTTTTTCAGGGTGTTGACAATTTTGCTAAGGTTGGCAATGATGATAAGGTATTAATATGCCTTTTTTTTTTTGTAATTAGTATTTAATTATTTGTTGAGTTACTGTAGTTGGAATCTGTCTTTGATATGTTCTTAGAAACCAATTAACTAGTTTGTTGATGGTTATAGTTTCTAGACTAGTAACTATCATGTTTTTCTAGAAACTATGTTGGTTTCCATAAGGGATAATATTTGATTAGTTTTTACTTTAGTTTCTTGGAAATAATTATGTGGAAACTAAGTTGTTCTTTTCTTTCAGGGTGCTGACAATTCATCCAAGGATGGCAACAAGGAAAATATTGATATTTGTGATCCCATTGCTGAAAAGGTATGAATATGTTTTTATTTCTGGTTATTGTTATAGAGTTATTATAATTATAGTTAGTATACCTAGTATTATTTTGCTTAGTTTTATTTATTTATATTTTCTATAAGAAACTAAACATGTTTTCTACTGCTTTTTAATTTAATAATAAGTTCATGATTACATAGTTCTAGGATGATGAATTTTTTTCCCAATTTAGATGATGATACTATTAATGCATGCATTAAAAATGCCGTGGATAAGTATTTAAAAGAGTCAGAATCTTCCTTAAAGACTCCAGTTTTAACAAAAGGAGAAACCAAACTTGGTGTTCAAATGAGTTCGTCGTTTATCAATGAGTTTGATTCTTCAGCCGATTATGCTCAGATTGGTTCTTCAGATACCTTGGTTCACATTGAATCTTCTTCCGAGCTTGTTGAAAATCTGAAGGAGAAGATTATGTTAAGAAAAGTGAAACAAGTAAGTAAAATGTTATTTTTAAAGATATATGAATAAATATTTTATTTTATATTATTTATGTTCTAATAGTTTTTATTTTATTATTTTATTTAGGACAATATTCTATTCAAAGAAGGCCAACATACTTGAGAAATCATTTGATTTTACAAGCGACAAAGTCAATTTGGAAATGTAGTTTTATGATCTGAGTTACGAAAACGGATTTCTTAGTTACTCTGTAAGTATTTTTTTTTGTTCATTCCTATCTTAAAATTTTATTTCTTTACCTTTTAATTTATATGCTGATTAGTATGTAATATGTTTTGTTTATTAATGTTTAGTTTGCTTTTAGTAAATATGTTCATTTCTAGAAACTAATAATTTTGAGTAGGTACCATTTTGGTTACTAACAAGAGACAAATGGAAACCAATGTAGTTTTCTAAAAACCATATTAGTTTTCTATTATTTCGAGGAAATCTACAACAGACAAATAGAAATCACTATAATTTCCTGGAAATTATTTTGATTTTCTATTGGTTTCATTGAAATCGACATGAAACTATATTAGTTTCTAGGAAATCACAGTGGTTTCCTATTGATTTCCAGGAAACTAATGTTATTTGATAACCATTTTGTTATACTGGAAACCATGTTTTTTTTTCTTAGTATCCAACATTTATGTTTATTTTTTTTGTTTTAACTGACATGTTCTTTCTCTTTTTTCGTAGCACATAAATGTTTGTTTCTACTACTTGTGTAAGAAAGTGAAGTGCAACAAATACATTAAATTGATGATAAATACTACAAATACTCAGTTTGATCAGTGCTTGAAGTTCTTATATCAAAGTTTTACAGCAAAAAAATCCAATCCTTCTAAGATATTATTGTCGAGTATATTTTGGGCTACTACATGCATTGCAATACCTCTTGGATTGATATTTCGGTGCAAGTTAATTCTATGGAGCATTGGATTTTTGTTCTTTTTGATGTTCACAATGGGTGTCTTAATATATTTAATTCTTTACGCAGTAAACTAAATGAGGGTAAAGCTTTGAAGACTATTAAAAGCTTTTCAGTTTTGCTACTTTACTTTTTGGATTTAGTTAGTTTCTTTTCTACTTGGAAAGATCTTAACATTTCTTCTGAGTTTTATGAAAAGAAGAAGCCCATTGACCATGTTGAGGTTTACATGATTGAAGGACTTCTTGAGTAACAACTTAAGTACATATTTTTCTCTTTTTTTTTTTTTCCTGGTACTCTAGTTTTTTATATTTGTTTGTTATTTTTTTTGTACATAGTGATTGTAGTGTTTTTGTCATTGCCTTTGCTAAGTACTTAATTCATGGTATGCTTGATGAGTTGAAGAAGAATTTTCAAGTTCAAAAATTATTGAACAAGTTGTCAGTGGAATTTTATATGCATGGGAGGATGAATCAGATTGAGGGTTATGGGCCTGAACTTGATTTCAAAGAATGTCTTTCCAAGAAGATGAAGAATATGAAGACATGACAATTTAATGTTCAAACTTTTAATATTATGGCTTTGGTTGATGTAACTTTTTTTTTAGTATTTTATTAGCATGGATATTGTAGTACTTTTATCATTTTAATTTGTCTTTTGTAGGATATCAAGTTTCTAAATTAGAAATTCTGAATATTTATATTAGAAATCAAAAATCCAAAAGTTAAATGGAAGAAACCAGCTTAGTTTTCCATTTTAAATCCGAGATTTGACAAGAAATCATGAATGAGAAATATATTTTCATTGAAACTATGAACCTATTTTTGTAGAAGCGAGAAATTTGTTTGGTTTCCAATTTTTATAGAATGGCATAAAATAAAGAAATCTTTAATATATTTGGTGGAAACTATGAACGAAATTCAAAGTGAGAAACCTATTTGTTTTATGTCTTGTTTAATTTAAAATGACATCTAAGTCATAAACCAAAATTTTTTTAATCTAAGGCTAAACACGAGTTAAGTTTGTCTATCGATGATGGAAATTTATGTAATATTTCATTGTTGCAAAGTTGGTCATGTTTCTGTTGTGGTGAATACTCATCTTGCCATAAAAAAAAACACAAAGTTTTTCTAGAAACCAGTTTGGTTTCCATGTAGCAGAATGCCCTGTACAATGGTTTCCTAAAAATCGATGTGGTTTCTTTTTACAAAACATTCTATAGATAACTAAATTATCGGAAACAATAAAGGTTTCCTACAAACCAATTGGATTTTCTCTTTGTATAATCTCCTGTAGCTAACTAAATCATTTGAAATCACAAGGGTTTCTTGGAGACCACAAGAGTTTCTTAGAAACCAATTTGCTTGCTCTTTGCAGAAGCCCCTATAAGCAATTAAATCATCAGAAACTATAAGAGTTTCCTGGAAACTAGTTTGGTTTTCTCTTTACAGAAAGACCTGTAGCTAAGTTAATTGTCGAAAACTAAAAAAGTTTCCTGTAAACCAGTTTGTTTTTTTCTTTTTAGAAAGTTGTTTTTTTCTTTTTAGAAAGACCTCTAGCTAAGTAAATAATAGAAAAACATAGACAAAATTCAAAGTGAGAAACCTAAAACCCCTTGTGGCTGTTAGAATTTTCCAATAGCAAGAGATCAAGAAGACTCCAGAAGTAATCATAAGTTCTAAAAATCGGTTTCTACAAGTAAATGAAACGGTTTCCAAATCAGTTTGTGTTCATAAATCCTAGTAAAATATCTAATTATTCTTTGATTTTGTTTGCTTTTGAAACTGGCAGATTTCTATATGTTGCTTTATTGTGTCCGTACTCTTTGCATCTTCCACATCTCGTTTTTGCTTTAGGTTCACAGCAGATAGAATTCTTTTTTTCTTCGGTCTTCTTAGTTTCTGCTTTTCATTTGGTGCTTTAATTTCATTTTTGAAATGGAATTTGGTATGGTCCATTCTTTTGGGTTTCCAATTGGATGCACAGTTTCTTCATATGTCACTAGTATTGTCTCTATCTTGTAGTATTTTGAGCAGTAATCGTAACTACTTAAATGCCTTTTTACAAATACTACCATTGCATGACTGCATGGTAGCTCATCCATTTGCAACCGATTGCACGAGCAAGTTTTTTCCTCTAAATTTACTTCAAATGAATTCGTCCCTTCAATAACTTCGAAAATTATTTCACTTGCTTGTCGAACCTGAAAATTTAATGCCAAAAAAATTAATCAAGCAGTAATTGATTTTAGGAAACTATTTCAGTTTTAGTTCCATTTTATGCTTTCCATTTCATAGTTACAGTTCTTTCTTTTTTAGTATAGAAATTGTTTTACACGTACCTTCATTTTTGTTGATTTAATGTAGTTTTGGGTTAGTATCTTATTTGGTTTGGTTACAAACTGTCTCTAGTGCAAGTGCCTCGCTTTTGTCTTTCCAAGCCTAGTTTTGAGTCAAACTTCTCAAGCATTTAACTAATGGAGCAACGGGCAGATGCCTTGTAGCATTATTGGTTGCATTCATAGACTCTGCTAAGTTCACAGTCATGAACGTGTATCTTCTATTTGTAGAATATACTATTGGGATTTTTGCCCTAAAAAAGCAGATTTCTAATTTTACTCTTTTGAGTATAAACAACTATCTCTTATATGAAATTATGATATTTGCTAGATTAAACTATCTTAGTTGAATAGTTTTTCATATGAAAAAGATTCCATGACTTTATATGTGTATAAAGAAACAAACATGATTAAGTGTTAATTATGGGGAGACTTGTTTCTTTATCTAAGTCTAAATGAAGTAGTTTACAATCTGTAAATAAAGATGGAATACTTTATTTACTATAGGTTGTAGTGTTTGTCTATCTCAATGGGAATGATGTGTCTCAAATTATTGAAGTATCTGACTTCTGATAGAAACACTAATACAACATAAACAGGTTATGTGTATTAAACTGGACCAGGTAATATAAAGAATTGGAGTACCGTAACTCTATATTATCACAAACTAGCTCTTAGCATATAAATCTTAATTCTTGATGTTTGACTAGACTTGCTTTCATGGGTTATAGCTTTTTGATTTGTTAAAAGACTAACCTCTATGAAGTTAGAGGTGAACTCTGGCATATTGGAGGTTATGGCTTATGAATTGATGGGAACACCAAATAATTAAGGGCACTATACATTAATGCCACTTTAGGTTCTTTCAAAATTCGTGGAATAATTAAATCTAAGATCTTAGTATTCACTTTGTGAATTGGTTGATAATTTTGTCTAAATGGCCATTGAGAACAAAATTATCGACAACATTATTCCTTGATAGAAAGATGATAACTTAAAGATAAATAGGTGTTAGAGGGATATTACGGTAATTTCACCTATCCAACTATGGCATTGTATAAGGATTATATATGTGGTATAGAATATGCTAGATGGATCGGTTAATCAAGGTTAGTTGATTAAATCTCTATAAAAGGCATGACATTTAATCTAAGAGTGCAGTATTAGGCCTTTAGTGGAGTGTCCCATTTACTAATAATATTTATATAAATACCATAATAAGAGTTATTATGTATTTATCATATTATTGGAGCTTAGATTATTTGGATCCATTAGGTCCCTTGTCTAGCTCAATTAAGTTCAATAATTGGTTGGTGATATTTGTGAAATAAGTTTTATGAAAATGTGTAAAATAATGATTCTACACAGAAGTTGGTATTTTTATAAATAAGTTTCATAAGTTGGACATATTTATAAAAATACACCCAAAGCCCAAATTGGAGAACAAGCCCAATCTTAATTGGACTAGGGTTAGCAGTTTTTGGTCCTATATATATAAGATATATGAGAGAAAAAAACTATACAGTAACTCAAAAGAGTCACACACATAAGGCATAGGGAAAGAGAGAGAGAGAGAGATTTCGGCCAACCTAGGCTTAGGGAGAGAGAGAAAAAGGTTTTCCACAATTTCATAGTCTCATCTCAAATCCCGGTGTTTCATAGAGTCAAGGAGGCGTTCTTGACCATTCTACAACAAAGGTTTCAACTTGATGCCCACTCGCTTCGTCAACCAAGAGCAAGAGCATAGACAAGAAGATCTAGGGTTGGAGGTTTGATCACTATCAAGAAGGAGATCAAGGAGGAACATGCTACAAGAGGTAAACCCTAATCTCATCTCTATGGTTTTGTATCTAGATTTGATTTATGTTGTACATGATCCTGTATATAATGCATGTGTATTATATGGTTATGAAAACTGTTTTCATATAAAAATTTTAAAACCTCGCTAATTTTTCCGCTGTATTCATGATATGATCATGTGTTTTTCCATATCTGCATGCATGCATGAGTTTACTAAGTGTTAGGTCAATTTACCAGCATATACCCTATCCCATTTAGAGAAACCGATTTCCTCTAGATAAGGCTAGATCCTTTTATGAATGTAGTCTAGTTTTTCAATGTTGTGCTCAAACTCCATCGTATAAGTTCTAGCTACAGCAGGAAAGGCTTCTCTGGTTTCTATTGAAGGGGTCTTGAAATTAATCTTCAGATTATTTAAAAGTCGATACATGCATGCTTCGTGTGTTACACTTAAGAAAATAATTGGGATATCTTTCAAAATACTTTCATTTCGATCTGAAATAATGCATAACTCATCATGTTTTCCAAAAGTTGCCTTTAATTTCCTAAAAAATCATTCCCAATAATTGTCATTTTCTGAATCACCTATCCTATATGCAAGTGGAAATATGTTCTTATTGGCATCTTTTGTACATGCTATTAGTAGGTATCCTCTATATTTAGCTTTCCTACCTATAGCATCTACAACTATTACTGGTTTACAATGTGGCCATCCTTGTATTGAAGTTCCTAGTGCCATGAACATATATTTGAAGAAACTATTTTGGTCCACTTCTATTGTAGTCACTGTTCTTGGTATCTTTAGCTTCAATATGTATATATAATTTGATAATTCTGCATATGACTTATCTGGTTTTCCTCTGATTATCTACATAGCCTTTTCTCTTGGCCTCCATGCTTTTTTATAATCTAAAGACATACCATAATCATTCATCATATCCGTAACAATATCACTAGGTGTATATATAGTTTTTATGCTCAAGAATTTGGCTTTGATACAATCACTAACTAATGAAGTACTTGCTTGCCGATGCTTTCCCTGTAATATGTCTAATGAGCAAGTGTGTACTAGGAAATATTTTCTGACTATGTACATATCAGTTTTAATATTCCTTGAAGCTCTAAAATACCACTTGTATTTTGGATCCTGATATAGCAGCATATACTCCTTTTTGTAAGATTTGTGTATCCTAAATTGGAAGTGGTTTATTATTACATAATGTTTCAAAGTATTTTTTATGACTTCCTTGTCCTTGTATATTTGCCCCTTCTCAACCTCCAAGGTCTTTGGGTTTGAGATTACTTTTGTATTCATTATTTTTTGTACTTTCTCTATTTCTTCATCTTCATTTTCTAGCAATTCTTCTGCAAATTTATTCCCTAGCTCCACAAAATCTGGTAACATGTTCATATCTATGTATTCATTTGATTTTATTGAAGAAGTAGTATATGCATTTATTGTCATTTTTCTAGTGAATTATCTATAATTGTTGAGTCACTTGCTATTGTATTGCATACGGAAACTGGTTGGGTTTCCATCATTTTTCTTCAATTACAAATAGAACTCCTTTGTGCCATTATTATGTATTTTCATAGTTAGTTTTCCCTTACTAACTTGGTATTCAATAGTTGAATTTTTTACTATGAGACTTAAATTTAGCTCTCTTGACAACAGCTACAGTAGGTTTTGGAAGCCATAATTTGGTTGAATAAGTATTCCTGTCATCTTGAAGTCGACGTAGTCGTTGTTTTGATTCCATTTTCCATCATGTTGTACAAAGACTGTTGTAGTATTTATTTCGCTCATCTGTAACTAGAAATTAGAAACCAATTTCTAAGTTAAATATGAAATTATATAATAGAAAATTACAAAAGTTTTTTGGAAATCAGTTTGGTTTCCTATATGCAGAATGCCCTATAGCTAAGTTTATCAACAGAAACCACAACTGTATCCTAGAAACTAGTTCAATTTCTTTTATCCAGAATGACCTTTACGTAACTAATTCATTGGAAACCACAAGAGTTTATTGGAAACCAGTTTAGTTTCTTTAATGCAGAATGTCCTGTAGCTGCTTAATTTAGTGGAAACTACAAGGATTTCTTAGAAATCAGTTTGGTTTTTTATAGTTACAGGGCATTCTGCATAAATTAATTTTATTTATGCAGAATGACTAATTTTAAGAATACTCTGTAGCTAAGTTAATCACAGAAATCACAAGAGTTAAAACTCATTATCTAAAAACACACACTCATACCCAAGTTTTGACACCCAAAAATGTAGAAATTTGATCTTAATTTTGCCATCAAGCATGTTAGAATTCATTAACTGATTTTGACAGCAAGAAACCTAAAAACTAATAAACATTTCCCATATTAGATATAGTTTAATAATATTAGGTATTATCTTATTGTTAACACCAAGAAACTAAGAAACCAAGCCATTTATTAACTAACCCTAAAAAAGTAGTACACCAATCCCTAGTTTTAATACCACATTAATTAGAAACTAAGCCATATACACATACTAATTATTAATCTCAATAAGTCTCTAATTTTAATACTACCTAACTTAGATACCGGTCCCCAAGTTTGAAAGTAAAAAAAAAAAAAAATCTAGAAAACAGTTATTTGAAAATAAATTGGCAACTAGTTTCCACTCAACAATTCTTTTACAAGAAACCAGCAATTTATTTGGATTCTTACATTTCAACACTAATAAATTAATTAGTACTAATCTATCTTTTAACCAATACTCAATTATAATACTAGAAACTAAGAAACCAGTCCCTAATTATAACATCTAACATTCTAAAAAACCTAATTCAATTCAAAATTCACCTAAACTTGAAACTATTCAAAAAGTTAGAAACTAAGCAATTTAGAAACTTGTAATTATACAATATTGAGCTACATGGTCATATTTTGAAAAAAGAAAAGAAACGAAAAGTTACAAGAAACCTGTAGGTAATTTGGTTTTTTGATATTTTATCCATAAAAAATGAGAAACGAGCGCCCATTTTTGATAGCGAACATCTTAGAAACCACTAGTTTAGTTAATTTCTTGAAACAACGAATGAAATTTTCTAAAAGAAACTAATACCTAACTTCATCAAAATAAATTTACATAAACTATATCTATATTTTAAGATCAAAAGCGAAGAAGTCTGAAGCAAATTTTGACAACAAATACATAAGAAAGCGACATGAAGAATCTAATAAATATTTTCTAATTTTCAGATTTTCAATGAAGAACATAGATTGTGTTTTTTCTTTAGATTTTTGATGACGATCATATACCATCTTCAGATTTCGATTCAAATAACTCAAAAATCTAAACATGAATCAAATTAGATACCAAATTCAACATCAGGAAACCTTTCAATACACTTGAGTCGAAGGAAACCAAGTTGAATCGTTCACAATTTTGGGTCTGAATGTTCGATTTAATCGATCCCAATCGGCTATGTAGTTGTTCCCTCCGCTTCCTTCTTTCTGTTTTACTCGTGGAGTTTCTTATTTTTCTAGTGTTAGTATTTGGGTGCATATCAGTTCGCTAGGAGTAGCAACTTGATGCAATCTTGCTACTTATGAGCCGTTTTATTCTAGAAAATAGACGTCGTTATCATTCTTCTAAGTATTTCTGTGAGGAGATGTAACTGTTTTAAAGAAATTGTGTAAAACATAAGACTCAGTTTGGTTTTATTAAACTCTTTTGTTATTTTTATTATTATGATTGTTGTTATTATCCTATGTTGTGCGGTCTAAAATCCTAAGGTCGCATAAGTGTTATATGCGACCTCCTCTGAGAATGATGTATGCGACCACTCCCGTGATGGTTATATGCGACCACTCCCGTGATGGTTATATGCGACCGCTTCCACAGGTTTTATGCGACCTTCTCTGTATAGTTTGCCTTAACAAACAGGAAACCTATAAGAAGAGGGAAACACGCAAATACAATAAAGGAAACCTACAAGAAGAGGTAAGCAAGTAAATGCTGTGGAAGAAGCCTACAAGGAATGGGAAACTGAAGACTCCTATTTGCGATTAACTAGTTATCCGTTTTGAGTAATTATCCAAT
>JXTB01000590.1:84447-173636 GCA_002914805.1 Parasponia andersonii | reverse complement strand
ATACTGAATTTAAGACATTACAACTCTCTCTAGCTGGCTTCAAACTGATCAGGCAAAATGTGAAGAGAGAGAGAGAGAGAGAGAGAGAGAGAGAGAATTACTTGACTCATTACGAATTTTTTTTCCCGGTGAAAAGTTTAAGTGTAACTTCTTAGTTAAAAATTGGAAGAAGAGTATTATGCCATCTTAATGATGAAGTATTAAGCATGGTTTTCATTTAACTTTTGCTTAAACTGAATTCTTCAAATTCGTATTAGAAGAATTACTCATTTCTTCTTGTTTTTTATCTTTTCACGTTTATAGATTCGGTAACAAGTTTTGAAGTAGGAATTAAAACCCCTCATCTACCTTATCTTTATTCAAGACCTTAGTCTTCTAACTTATGGTGAGAAGTCTCTATTTCTTATTCTTGGTTAAATTGCCAAGAAATTTCCATCATGCTTGCATTTCAAGGTTTTGTGTTCTGATTTTGACCATTGCACTCACTTAATATAGTACTGCTACAGAGAGAGAGAGAGAGAGAGAGAGAGAGAGAGAGAGAGGGGTTTGGTACGAGATTTTTATGGGGAAAAAAATATATTTGGCTTGATTTTACAAATTTGTTGACTTTTTGATGATTGAAAGTAAAATTGCTAAATGGCAAATAATAGCGCTAAACATAACTTGATTTGACCGGAAAAAAGGTATTCCAATAACATGCCAAATTTAGTGGAAACTTTAGTATGTATTATTTTTTGTACCAAATATAGCATAAAAAAATAAGCATACTAAAAATTAATATGAGTTTCAAATTTTTATAACATTATCATGTGATTAATAGGTTGATGATAGTTGAATAATAGCATAACGAGATGAATAGAACCTTTCTAATAAAAAATAATATTTAAATAAGAAATAACATTTTTTTAAGCAAATTTGTGCCAAGTTTAGCTATACTTGGCATTAGCACACTTTTTTTTTGCATTAAAAATGGCTTAAAATTGCCACATTTTTACCTTCACTAGACCTCAATTGTTACATTGTAATTAATATATTTATTTCTTCTTTTGCAACATAATCAAGCTAAGCACCAATATTGGCATTGTCTCTCATAATTTTAGAAGTCTATAAATTAAATATGATTTGATTGTGTCATTTGTTCAATTTTTCAGCTATTCTGACTATGACATTTGAGGTGTTGTGGCAACAGTCATTTACAACCCCACAAAGCAAAGAAATCTTGGAAACCCATTAGCTTGCTTATAAGCAAAACTAAAGAAAACAAGACAAGGTAAAACAGTTAATAAATTATGTTATCTTATTTGAGTAGTTCCTTTTTTTTTTTTTTTTTTTTTTTTCAAATGAAATCTCTAATAGGCTTTATGTTAATAGAGAAATTCCCTTTTTATGTTTCCCTTGATGCTTTTCTTCTGAGTAGGCTAGAATTTTCATAGAAGTCAATAATCATAAACCCACTTATACTACCTTCAAGCAACCCTTCAAAATAAAAAAAAATAAAAAAACATCCTTTACACTCTCATAGATTAATTTTCTTTTGGGTTAAAAAAAAAAAAAAGCTAAAAATGACACGAATATGGTTATTTCCGAAAATTGAAAAAAAAAAGAAGGAAAATTTAGAAAGAGACAAATAGTAAAAGAAGACTTCGACCCCAACAACACGTAAGTTGACTGTATTTATTGTCCTTTATTTTATGTGGAGATGGTGAGCGAGCAATTTCACCCAAAGAAAAAAAAACTGCTTACACTTTATTGAAAAGTATTATGCGTAGATGATTTTTTTTTTAAACATATTGTCCAATAGTATCATTTTACTTATATTTATATGTAGCATTTATTTTTATCATTGAATACTTAACTGGTTTTATGATCAATGAGATACAAACTCCATAATTAATTAAATAAATCAAATGGTAGATGCAATAATTTTTTTTTTGGCGTTTCTTTATATTCATATCCGATTTTTTTGGACGTATTTTGCTATTAAAAAATTGAAATATCTCCTGCTTGTTACCATTCATTTTCTGTTCGCTATCCCTTGTAAAAAATTGATTTATGTTCCTTCAAAGGGAAAAATTGATTTGTGAATTCCAATTAAGAACATTAACAACAGAAAATACTACATTTACACCGCTAATTTATGTCCAAATTAAAAGTATTATCTCTAAATGAAAAATTTTCACATTAGCGCTCTTAAAATTCAGAAAGTTCACAAAAACACTCTTTTCACTTGTTAAATTTGACTATAATTTTGTTTTTTTCCCATTAAGTTTTCAGTATATCATGAACTATTTTAATTAAGATAATAACTACCTGCTTAAATTAAAAGAAGTATAATCCAGAGTAAGATTTTGCAAGTAACCCTAACTTTAATACGTTGGGCGGTAACTTGTCATTATTAAAAAAACAAAAACATATTACACCTAAAATTAAAATTAAAATTAAAAGACAAAAAAACAGAGAGAGAGAGAGAGAGAGAGAGAGAGAGAGAGAGTATTTGAGTTGTGCACTTGTTCTTATATAGTTCCCAATTATCAACATCATCTTCTCCTCTGTGGCTCCCCAGGTAAGCGCCTCTCTCTCTCTCTGAAATGGGTTCGAGCAGCAGCCGATTGGGATCGCGTCCTCCTCGCACCCGAGTCAACAGCAGCTCGGCCAACCGGTCCAGACTCTCATCACTCATCTGCGGTGGCTCGTCTTCTCGCGCTACATATGAGGTAGTACCATCTTCCTCTTCTTTCTTCCCGAGTCAGTTTTTGATCTTTTTAACTCCAAAATCATAATACCCATTTCCCATACTCTTCTTTTTGCTATAATCGTCTTGAATTTGTACTTTTATGGCTTTTGGTTGATTAGGGTTTTCATGGTCAGCCCTTTTTATTATAATCAAGAAACCCCCTTTTCTTTATGCTGTCATAGTTCTGAGTTTGAATTTATGATTTGGAATAGAAAGAATCATTTGGGGTTTGAGAAACTGATGCGTACATGTGACATATCCGGCAATATCTTTATATATGTATATATAAATATCTTTATATTTGCGTATTTCGGTTTGAGCAGCAACACCCACTTTTAGTTTCTATTTTAGGCAACAAGTATTGGGCGTATATCTAATTTTATGAGCGTTGTTGTACTAAACTTTCTAATTTTGGTATTTTTGTACTAATCCTTGTTACATGAGTTTTAAAGTCCGTTAGTTTCTGAAGTTTTTGAGGTTCTTTTTCTTTTTGTAGATGGAAGATCATCCAGCTGAGGGTCTAGTTAAACCTTCAGAACGTTGTTCACAAATCCATGGAGTTCAAAACTCAAGGGTCGAATCTTCGTATTCTGCCAGTAGAAGAACTGAATTTACTAGCCCAAATACTGAAATTAGAGCCATTACCGACAACTCTTCTGGAGATGGTTTAAGAAGATTTGGAACTAGTAACCATGGTTCTACTTACTTGTCTGAATGTAAGGAGCTAACTTCTCCTCTTCAGGTGAGTGCTGACAGTGGTATTGATGAATCATCTAGGAATAGTGGTACTACTACTAGTTCTTTGTTTAAAGAACAGCAATCTTCAGACACGGTCTCTGTGAATGTTTCGGCTAATACAGATGCAGTTAATGGCATTGATAATTCAGTGCATAATGTTGTGTCTCGGACCAATTCTGAGGTTGTGCATCCAAGCACTTCATCTTATCAAGGAGTCGGCAGTACGCGTTCCTCTTTATTGCCTTTTGTGAATTATGATGGGGAAGTAATGGCCGGCAATAGCTTGGAATCTGGTTCTACTTCTGTTCAACTTTCCTCTCCACCCGCAACTTTTAGCCCGTTTGGAAGTGAACCAATGCAAGAGGTATTACCGTCAGGGTTAGGATTCCTAGTCTCCAACAGGGAGAGGGCCCGAGCTGATGGTGGTGTACTTCATGTGGATGTGGTGAGCATTTCATCCAACATATTGTCTAACAGCAATCCTGATTCAAGTCATCGCGAGGCCAGAAGGAATAGCAGAAGACTATTTTGGGATGCATTTTCCAGACGCGGTTCCAGAAGGCATGTTGATTCTCCGACCATTCTTTTCTCGATGGATGATAGTGAGGAGCTAGGATCTCATGACAGGTGGCTACTTGGTTTCAGTGGTGACTTTTTTGATGATGGGAATGGTACTGATTCTGGATTCCCGGGTAGTAGGATCCCATACTCGAGTGAACGTCGGCGGCACTCAAGATCTGAGGTGAAAACATCTTTTTTTTTTTTTTTTTAAAAAAAAGAACATTTCAAGAATGTTATGCTTTGTTGGATCTTAAATAACTCCAGCCTGCTCCTCATTTAGTAGCAGTCATCTATGTTCGCCCATACACTAAATTCTTCCTGATTTTCTTATGTAATTTTTCCATCTTATTGTGCTATCTATCTAAGTTTTTCTATGATAAGTTGACTTAGTTGTCTGTATTTAATGAACTGCTTCTGCATGATTGCTTTTAGGCCTGGGAAAGACTTCGTGGTGGCCTTGATGAGAATGGTCGGCGGAATACTTTTTGTCCGTCAGGGCTCCACCCTGATGGTGCATGCTCTTGTGAGTCGTTATTGATGCATGAAGAGTCAACTACTCGTGCAAGTATATCAAGAATTGTCATGCTCGCTGAAGCTTTATTTGAGGTACTTACCTTCTTATCTGGGCATGCTTTTATTTTCGTGGATTGTCAGGTCTGTATCTTTTACGATTTGTGCATGTCATATTCCTGTTTCTTTGAGAAGGTACTAGCAAGAATAAGTGCTTTTCAGAGTTGGTCTTGTTCTGTGCTCTCTGTTTCTATGTAAATTTGGAGTTCCATATATCATATTCTCTTCCAACTGTTTGGTCACGGAGAATGTTATGGAAAATGGTTCTGTTGAGTTTGTCTATAGTAATATGCTTTTAAGACAAAAGCATATAACTAAGTTACTTGGAGGCTCTGGACACACATGAATTTTACCTGAAGCCTAAACCTGCAAAATGATATGGATTTCCTTCAAAGTGTTTTTTCTATTAAATTCCTGTGTCTCGTCTGGTTTTTCTTTTGCTTTCTTATTAATTTTCATCCTTTTTTTTTGTTCCTTATCATGCATAGTATTTCTTGAAGATTTTGTTTTTTCCGGTAAAATCGTGTATGGCTTCATCTTGTCTATTTCTTTAGTCAGTTTCTTTGTTCTTTACATTGCTTTCAATGAAGCAATTTTGTTTATCTTCTGCATTTGGTGGAGTAGTTGTCACCTTACAAGTATTCCTTTACAGCTTGTTGTACAGTTCGTTTTTTAACTTATTAGTTATTGGAATAAGATGGTTTTGAGATCTTGGATTTATGGTCCTCTTCCTAACTTAGTTCTTGTCATAATCTATGCCCTGCAGGTGTTGGATGAAATTCATCGCCAACCTGTTTCACTTTCCCTTTCTATGGTCTCAAGTCCTGCCCCAGCATCCGTGGTCGATTCATTTCCTCTAAGGACTCACTCAAACATTGACAAGGCCAAGGGCGGGGATGATGTTGCAGAGTAAGTTCAATCACATCTAATGTATATACTGGATATGAATTTAAACTGATGTTGCTGACAAGTGATTTAAGCATATAATTTCACATGGATTTGAGCTGTAGTTTTATGTTTGACAATGCTAAGTAAACAATTAACAGGTGTTATATTTGCCTTGCTGAGTATGAAGTAGGGGACAAAATTCGAGTTCTTCCTTGCCACCATGAGTACCACATGGCATGTGTGGATAAGTGGCTAAAAGAGATTCATGGGTACTGTCATCTATAATTTTCTATCAACAACTTGCTTCTTTCATCCCCACTTCTCCCCTGTATGATTCATGCTGAAATGTCATGTGTTGTTTGCTTTCTTACCATTATTCTATCTGTCTGACCTTCCTTCTTTTTTTTTTTTTTTTTTTTTTTTTTTTTTTTTCAGAGTATGTCCACTTTGTCGGGGAGATGTTCGTGAAGGTCTCACAGAGTGTTCTGCCTCTAATTCAGAGATACTTTCTGTCTAGCAGAATTGTACATATTAAGTGTAAAGAAATTTCTCATGTAAATGATTACCATGTTTTTCTTTTTAAAAAATGGTGCATTATTTGTCCTAAAATATTCTTTTTGTATCTTAAATTGATGTCATGTAGATCTTTGTAGCATCTTTTCATCATAATGCGGTCTTCTTGTGCTTTTGTAGAAAGGTTAAAGAAAATATAATATTTGCTGGATCCGCACTTTGTTCCCTTTTTAAGCCTTTTCTTTGGACACGGCTAAAAAATAGTGCCCTCCAACCTTGCAAGTATATATATATATATATAATATATATATATATACTTCAAAGTGGTTTTAGGATAAAGTGTGGCTTTTCGTTTTTCTTTTGCAGTGTGTAAATAAAATATGCATCTATTGCTGTGTATGGATCTATTGCTGTGGAAAAGAGAAAAACTTTGGACTTATCATATCACCTTAGCCCAACTGGAGAAAGAGTTTCGCAGGTACAACGTTTTGAAATTTGGACATACCATATATATAACACAGCTCAATTACAAGTCAAACAACAAAATGTTTGATTTACTTGAAGAACAGCATTATTCTTCTAGTCCAGCTTCTAACTTGAAAGAATAACAGGAGAGATGTACTACATATAGCGAATTGATACAGCACTTGGTAAAATCTTAAAAGGAAGAGACTTGTAGAAACAATGCAAGAAGAGCTGTTTGCTATTCATCTTAATAAAGCATGGATGAACCATGCCTTGGTGACCAAAATGGATTCTGGTCTTGCGGGTAAGCTGGTTCAGATCTCAACTTATCTCCATTGTTTCTGTTCTGATCCTCAAAGAAGGTATTGTTATTATGAGCAAAGAGATTTGGGTGACAGTTCTCGTCTTCATCATCGAACGTCGTCCATCGCTTTGAGTTGCCGCTGTGTTTCTCTCTTGCTGCACTTCTCATGTTCTCCATCTCTCCAACATGGTCCTTGAATTCTTTCTTCACCACATCCAAAACGACATCTCCATATCTGTCACACCATGACCTTCAAATACGGCAAAAATAATGACCATTATGTGCATAAAAGGAGAATGAAGCGCAAACTGAGACTACGGAAGAGTAGAATTTTCATTACTTGGGGAAAAAGTTATTTAGGTCAGCCTTGTCTACTGGAAGCTTGGTGGAAATTGCTTCAATTTGATCACTCCTGTACAAAGAAACAAGAAGCCAAACTAAAATTCAACTATTTCCGAAGTGAAAACTAAGAAAGTAAGACACAAAAAAGTTAAGGCAGTTGAGAATGTTTACGAGAATTTGAGATTGGGATTTGTAGTGCAGAGCTCAGTTTGAATTCTGGAGAGCTCCATCTTTATCTTATCTCCTAAGACCTTCAAATTCAAACAGTACCTAGTTTCAGTCTCAGCTCAATCTTCATAAACGAAGTCCACATTTAATAAAAAAAGAAAAGAATAGAAAGTAACAAAGCAAAATTAAATCAAGGATTAGGAACCTTGTCAATGAAGAAATCAGATGGAGAGCCATCCTTATGTAGCTTCTTTTTAATTAGCTTAGTGTCTGGCCCTTCTCCCATGGGACTCGCTACTAGGTTTGAGTAAGCCTCAGAATCTGATCTTTCATTAAGAGGCAGGGGGGCTGTCTCATCCTCTGAATCAGTTTTGTTCCACTTCTTGAATCCATCGAAACCCCAGTGCTTTTTCGCCGATTTTGTTGTCATTTCACCATAATTTGGACCATGATCGCCACCACTGCCATGTCCCTCTTTCTGTTCTCTCTGAAATAGAGCCTTAAATGGTTTCCTCTTTGCCTTATCTGTACTACCAGTTTCCTTCACTGCCTCCGGCTGGAAGGTTCCCGGCATGAGAATTGAGTTATTTTCAGTTTCTTTACCCTTCAAATGGCTATCCCAAAGCGAGTTTTCTCCGAAATGGCCAGGTTCATGCTTAGAGAAGGCAAAGGAAGAGAGTTTCGATTCTTCCAATTCGAATATGCTCTTCTCTTCTCTGTTTCTCCCGGGTTTGTAAGATGAAACAAAGTCGAACACCGAGGCTGCTCCTTTGATCTGCTTCTTCGCGGAGCTTTGCTTCGATTTGTTATTCGAATTTGAGTTCTCTTTGCTTAGCAAGCAGTTTTCATCCTTCAAGTCAATGACCGACCATTCCTCTCCTGTATTCTCTCTGGAGTCTCCTTGTGTGGCCCCAACTATTACATCTCTGGCCTCAATCTCAGCTCCTTGAACTGCCAATCTTTGCAGTAATGGCCTCTTGGAAGAGTGGTACTCCTCCGAAGATATACATTTTGCATACAATAGCTCCTAAAAAAAAATAAAACAAAAAGTGATTTTATGGCAAAAAAGAGAAAAGAACAAAATTCAGATTTCTGAGGTCTAATGTTAAACTCAATTGAGCCGAATTCTAAGCGTCCTGAAAAACTGAACTACAAATATGTGAATTTACTTAAAAATCACAAACCCCATCTAAAATTTACCTGCAAGAACAGCAATTTGTCTCTTAAAATCACCGGTTGCTCTTGGTCGGCGGGAGAAGCGATAAGGGTCTCGAGCAAATGGGATCGGAAAGCCGAAACCTCAGTTTCAGCCAAAATCCCTTCTTTGTGAAGACCCATCAGGTTGAGCATGTGATGGAAAGAATCTTGCTGCCATTTGAGATTATCTGATTGCAGCTTCGACAGCTTCTGCTCGGCCGGCGGCAACCTCCGCTTCTTGAAGTTGAAAGGAAGAATGTTCTTGCATAGCGAGGTGATGGAATCATGGAGACTAGAGTAGTATGTGGGTGTGTATGAGTACACCATTTTTGGTCACTTTAATTCTGGCTGTGAATCGCTAAATTTTTTCGTAAAAGATCGACTTCTTGTTGGACTTTTGGCCTGAATTCTTGGTTTTTCTTCGTGGGTATTTCGTTTTTGAATCAGAGTGAGCTTTTCTCTTTCTCTGTCTACGGTGAGCTTCATGAACAAAGGGGGGTTTTTCTTTTTTAGATTTTGAATTTAGGGTGCTCTAAACGGTCACCTAAAACTAGCCGTTGCGAAGAGGCTAAAATGGGTAACCAGTAAGTACTATTAGTGATTGAAAAACGACTTGTCGTTTTGCTTTATCTTGGCAATACCAATGTAAGCAGATATCTTTCTTAAAGTCTTTTCTATCAAAAAAAGAAGAAATTACAAACTCGGGCCATCCTCTTGTGGGGTACATGAGTTTGACGTTAGACTTTTGTCACCATGAAGTAGACAAAATATCAAATCAAATAATATATTAATATATCCATCAATATTCAATTTTAGAGACAAACTATTAATTTTTAAAAATATATTTCTTAACAAAAATTAGGAACTTGTTAAGTGGTTTGCTCTAACTAATAAATGACAACAAAAAAGGTGGTTTTGCGTGAGACACTCAGACGAGTAGAAATTGGAAACAAATCATAATAATCATATTAAAACTTGTATGATCATACTTTCTCAATTTAAATTATCCATCCTAATGGATATCCAGACTTTAGTTTTAATATCCAACTAGGTTTATTAATAAAATTAGTAGAATAATGTTCAAGCACAATTAATGTGGTAGTGAACCTACTTAGTGGGAGAAAGTGATATTGACAAAAGCAATTATTTTGTCAAAAAACAAAAGGCCATTATTTATATCATTCTTCCACTATGACCAATTTGCTACAAATTTCAATCATCTTTTCTGAACTTTCTGTAGTTGTTACATCATATAAGTATCGTTATATGGTGTTGATAAATTTGGATTTGTACAACAACATAGATGAATGCCTATTTAATTGGAATAATTAAAGGGCATACCCTGTGACGTAAGTTTCCATATCCCAAATGCAGCATGTCTTGGGCCCACTGATGGGCTGGAGTGCTGCATTATATATCGAAGATAAATTTTCATGGTAGGGCAAAAGATTTAGATAGATGGTGATGCTCTCTTCAGTCAGATTCACATGCTTCAACAAATAATTCAGGACTTGTCCTCATCAAATACAGTAACTTTTTTTTTTTCTCTTTTCTTTGCTTTTTTTTTTTTTTTTTTTTTTTAGAATCTTTCTTTGCTGTTCAACCTCAAAAGATTAATGAAATGACTCTCCGTCTCTCTCTGATCATAGTTACTTGTAAGAATTTCTGAAATTTGAAGATCTATTTTACTTTCATCTGTAGCTTATTTAGTGAGTAGTTCAAAAGTTAAAAGCATAGTAAATATATGTGTATATATATAAACAATATATATAAACAACTAGATGTTTGTTTATATATATACATATGTATATGTTGGAGATAATATAGAAGAAAAATTGGAGTATAAATGGATCATTATGTCCTGAAATAACAAAAGCTTGGCTGCTATTAATCATTTGGACTGAACGAGTACTTTGACTACAGTCTACAGGTTCTAAAAATGTGTCAAAGGAAAATAATCTACACACTGAAAATCAGAAAATAAAAATGCATTAACTTTCTAAGATGCACGTGTTGCTTTGCTTCTTACGAAAATTGTTGGGATTTAGCTAAATTAATATCTAAATCAAGAGCCCCCAAAAAAAAAAGTCAAAATGAAAAACCATAATTCAGATTCAATTGTTTTCTTTTCTCCTTTAAATTAAATATTTTATTTTCTTCTACAATTTTCCTATTTCTCATATTAAAGTTTCAGTCGATCAATTCCTCCCATACTTATCCTCAATTCTTTAACCGGTAAAACTTTATGGTAAAAGAGTTACTGCCCACCAGTTGTCCCTTAATTATCTTTCTTTCTTTTTTTCAAAATAAATTCTTTGCCATATTACAAAATCTAAAACGTTCATAAAAACTCTATTACATCAACAATAAGTGTTCATTGTAGATTACAAAATAACCAAAAAAAAAAAAAGAAGCTAAAAAAATCAAGATACATTAATCTGGGTCATGATTATTCCCATTCTACAACAAGGGCAATGAGCATTATTCTCAAGCCAAGGCACCAAGCACCCATGGTGGAACCGGTGGGCACATGGCAAGTGAACAAGAGTCTCACCAGCCCTGTACCTCTCCAAGCAAATGGCGCACTCTTCTTGGTCTGAGGCCCTCCATGGGCCGAGCTTGGCCCAACTGAACCTCCTTGACCCACTACTCTTCTTTGGACCGCCACCACCATACACCTCCATTTGTGGCTCTCCAGCTTTCATCCCAGATTTCCCATCTCCACAATTCCTCTGTCCTAAGTCTCTACTCTTGTTTTGCCTGAAACTTCTGAAGTTACTGTACAATTAAACCAAAAGTGCAGTTACAAATTCATGTAACGCATCCATAACAATATATGTATATGCACATAGATTTCTATAATTAATTAATTTACCTTTTCGATTCTATTTTTCTTTGTGTTCTTAACCTTTCATCCAATCTCTCTTTGGCTTCTCTGGCTACTAGTCCTAGCTTCTGGTCATCTTGGTACATTTGGCTTGATGATATACTCCTTTGCTTCTTTTAAAAACATATCAAAATTAAAGGGAGGAAAAAAAAAAAAAAGAAAAGGAGGAAGAATAGAGTGATTTTGAAGATATACATACCATTAAAGAAGCTGAGGTGTGATTGGTTTCGTGGTTACTTGTATACAAACAAAAGGAAGACCTCCTTGTTCTGCCAAATGGGGGTGCACCCAGAGAATCAGAGCTGCCTCCACTTTGATGAAATCTTCTCCTTCTAGCACACTCAACACCAGGAAGCATTCCAGCCATTGATTCTTCTTCTTCTTTTTTTTTTTTTTTTTTTTTCTAAAAAGAAAAACCCACCAAACAGGAACAAAAAAAAGAAAAAAGAAATCCTTGTTAGCTACAAAATACAATATCCCATCTCTTTACACATGTTATATATAATCTGCCTATCCTTGAAGCTCATCCCTCTAAGAAGAATTATAGGCTCTACTTTCAAACTGATGAAATTTAGTTGTGATTTTCTGTATATGTGTGTGTGTATATATATAAATAGAGAGAGAGAGAGAGAGAGAGAGAAGAGAGAGAGAGAGGAAAGTATATATTATAAAATATAAAGGTGGTAGGGAAGACAAAAGCGGGTCCATACCATTCATGGCTGCTCAAATCATCTTCCTCAATCATAATCATTTTTCATTAGCTTCTTTCCCCCTCTCTCTCTCTCTCTCTCTCTCTCTGACTATAAATTTTGAGGACAAAAGGTGAAAAAGGTAAGAAAACTATAGAGGAAGATTGCGAGGAAGCTTTCAAATTAATTAAATCTATTTATTTATTTTGGGATTGAAACTTCAATATATTTTCCTATTTTAAATAAAATGGTTTACCCAGTCTAAGAAACAAGTCCACAACCAGTTACTTGTTTAGCATCCTTCAAATGGAGACACCCAGACAGCCAAATGATTTTCGTTACAGGTGTTTGCCACGTGACTCACCAAATTCTCCTCTTCTTCACCAACTTTATTGTTTCTTTGTTTATTATTTTATATTTGTTATTTTTATTATTTTCAGACTTATTTATATATTTTGTGATTATGTTCGCACTATATTTTTTAGAATGATAAATTTAGGCTTTCAAAAAAAAAAAACAAATGAATGACAAATTTATACCATCACATATGTGAATTAACATATACTTGCACTTTCTAACATGTTTTGAGGATCCATTTCAGGAAAGGACTTCCCAAACACATTGGGGGATAGTATAAATATATCACACTTCAAAATACGGAGATAATCTAAAGATAAACGAAAAGAAAATTAGATAGGGAGTGTAACCGACCGACCAATACTATTATTAGGGAAAATGACACTACTGGCCTCTTAACTTTCCCTTCATTTGTAATTTGGACGGAATTAAGTGTAGATTTAATCTTTTTGAATTCATGCTGAAAAAGAATACTAAACTTAAAAAAAAAAAAGAAAGAAAGAAGTCCTAATTTTTTTTCCTTTTGAAATGAGAAATCTTAAATTATTAAAAGGCTATTATCGAATTTTTTTTGGGGTTTTTTAATTTCTTTGGGAAAAAAAACATTGAATTTTTGAATATATAAGAAAAAAAATCTTACATTTTTAAAATTTTAGCCAAAAAAAAAAGAAAGAAAAAAAAACCTTAGTTTTCTAGTTATATCAAATAAAATCTTTTGATATAAAAATCCAGTCAAATTATTTACAAAATAAGTTAATTGCCTCACTTGTCTTTGGGATATAGTATCATGCGCTGCATGAGGTTATTTTCGTTGTTAAGGACCCTAATTTGGACGAACGACGTCATTCTATGTTAAAATAGTTAACATGCTTTAGTTGAGCAAAAGAAAAAATAGTTCATTCTAAAGTATAAAACAACTAAAAATTAATTGATTTCTTAATCATGTAATATGTTTTGGTACAAAATTTTGATTAAATGGTCATTTTAGACTTAATTTGATTAGATTTCAAAATTCCAAGATTTTATTTGATATCACAAACTTAAAATTTTTATTGTTAAAAATAAAAAATATAAATAAAAAAAGAGTAAACCCAAAGTTTTTTTCTCTCCATTTTAATATAATCTATGATTAAAAACTAAGATTAAAAAGAAAGTTTTTTAGCTTTAATTAATATTATTCTCTCGACGAGGAACCTATTTTTATTTTCTAAAAAATAAGAACTAGAGAAAAAACGAAATATGTTGGTTATGACCACTGTCCTCGTGTTATGTGTATACGCTTCCATGGATGCCCACAAACCCATCTCTGGCGAGGAACAAATTGACGAGTACCAATATTGCTAGCCGAACACCGAGTAATAAGAATAGTAACGGTTGATGGAGGTTTTATCAACAATAAATTTATAAATAATTAAGAGATGTGGCTTGTGTAAATTGAAGTAAATAATCAAAGCAAATAAGGAGAGAGGGATTTATAGTGGTTCGGCCCTGAAAAAGATGAGCCTACGTCCACTGTTTTCTCACTATATTGATGAATATTCAAGGGTACAATACTCGAAAGCTATTGAAGAATACTCAAGACTTAGACTACCCAAAGTTTGGAATACCCTAAGCGTGTATTTACTCTGACTTCTACTTTCTGTGACTTGTTTCTGCCCAGATTTTGTGATGATCTCTTCGGAACATAGAGCCCCCTTTATATAGATTGTAGTGACCTTATCCCCCTAGGTTCCTTATGTCTCTAGGATCCTAATTNATAATCAAAGCAAATAAGGAGAGAGGGATTTATAGTGGTTCGGCCCCAAAAAAGATGAGCCTACGTCCACTGTTTTCTCACTATATTGATGAATATTCAAGGGTACAATACTCGAAAGCTATTGAAGAATGCTCAAGGCTTAGACTACCCAAAGTTTGGAATATCCTAAGCGTGTATTTGCTCTGACTTCTACTCTCTGTGACTTGTTTCTGCCCAGAATTTGTGATGATCTCTTCGGAACATAGAGCCCCCCTTTATATAGATTGTAGTGACCTTATCCCCCTAGGTTCCTTATGTCTCTAGGATCCTAATTGAATAAACGGGTAACTATACAATTGGGTAATTATCCAATTAAGTAAACGGATAACTAGTTAATTATAAACAATACAATTGGATAACTACTCGAAAAGGATAACTTAGTTAATCGCAAATAGGAGTCTTCAGTTTTCCTTTCCTTGTAGGTTTCTTCCACAGCATTTACCTATTTTCCTCTTCTTGTAGGTTTCCTTTATAGTGTTTTCGTGTTTCCCTTTTCCTATAGGTTTCCTATTTGTTAAGGAAAACTGGACGGAGAAGGTCGCATAAAAACCTGCAGAAGAGGTCGCATATAAGCATCACGGAGGAGGTCGCATATATCCTTCTTGGAGGAGGTCGCATATAAAACTTATGCGACCTTAGGATTTTAAACCGCATAACAGTAACATACACAAGTGCCAATATTGGTCGACTAGTGATCATTTTCATTCCAAAGACCTTGTAGAATATTAGGTATCTAAAATAAGATTAATTACATTTTTATACCTTACGTTTTGAATATTTATTCAGTTTATACATCGTGTTTTTATTATTATCAGTATTAATCTTTATATTTCAAAGTTATAATAAATTTATATTTTTTTTGGGCCAAACATTGATTTTGATAATTTAGTTTACCAAAATACTTTTTTACACTTGTAAGGATATATATATTTTATTACTTAATTTAAATTTAAAATTAATTAAAATTAATAACTAAAAGAACAATTATTAAAAAAATAATTTAAAAAAATGAAATATCTAAAAATGTTATATATTATTTATAAACATATTTATCAATTTTAGTTAAGTTTTAAATTTGTACTTTTTTTAAAATATATATTTTAAAATTTAAAACGTATTTTGGTAAACATAATAGTCAAAATTAGTATTTGACATAAAAATAATATAAATTTGTTATAAATTATAAATTTAAAAGTCAATATTGATAATAATTAAAAAATAAATATATAAACTGAATTAACAGTTAAAATGCAAAGTATAAAATGTAATTATCCCTTAAAACATCTATGAGTCCTTAAACTCGGGATCACCCCACACAATTATTTGTATCACCATTTGATGGCTCAACCAGAATTTAAGCTATGCTAGCAGATCTCAACTCATCACATGAAGATACAAGAGCCTAAAGATGCTCATAATCATATAGCTAGAGTCTAGACTCATCTTGTCGTCTTTGAACGGCTAATTAGCCTTTAAATAACCTTAATTAACCACCAAGAGAAGTGATTTAATAGAAGCAGTTTTTCTACGTAGATACACATTGACCTTTTAAACATTTTTTTTTGAATGGGGATTCGAACTAACGACATTACATATAAAAAAAGGTGTTGGAATAACCTATAATGGCCATGAAGTGAATTAATTTAATTAGGAGCAGTTTTTCTATATTAATGCACGTAGACTCTTTAAACAACCTTATGGCCATCAAGAGAAAAAATTTAATTAATAGAAGCAGAGCGAAGCTGAGTGACATTTCAAACGAAATAATGTTAGAATAAATCTGGCACACTAATTAGGATTAATATACATTTTCTTTTTTAAGGGTGAAATTCTAGTTTTGATTATGGAGTCTGTGAGATTATTAATTGTGAGTACTTTTAATCTATTCTCCATTTGTTAAAGCACTGGTCATTTTCCTACGTATTCCTTTGGGAAGGGTACATACGTAATTTGATAATCACGTCATTGAATCCGGAAAAGATCGTGGATCATGTGAGGCAGAGAACAAACTTCAGCTGGAATGATAGTGCGAGGAGTTTATACATTTAATATATTATCCCATGTACAACTTTATAATTAATTCACATATATATGTCCATATACGATAAATACACCAATTCATGTGGAACATTTTATAAGCTCAATTATGGAATTTGTTGACTTTCCCAAGTTAATTAAACTGATTTTTGTGACCATTGTATATTGCTGCAGATTTGGAAAACACATGATATATCATCCATTTTGCTTACAATAGAATTTGAGATCACATGTTCGAAAAGATTGAGGCCAATTATAAATTGCTTGAAAGATACAGACATTCCAAATTTTTTTTTTTTTCTGTTTTCTTTTAGGCGCTGGGTACGTTCTCGGTCTTTCTGAGTTACTATGTTTAGCCACATACTGAAATAATTATAATAAAAATAAATAAATAAAAGAGTAAATTAAAGTAAATTTTTTTTTAGTTAAAATTTATACTTATTTTTCTAATAGCAAAAGTACTTTTCGTTAAAATTTTGTGATAATTGTTAAATTTTTCTATTAAATGTCAACTCAATATACATGTATCGTTTTATGAGGTTTTTTACAATTTTAAAAAGCATAGAAAAACGAATTGAAATTAGGAAAATGAAAGTAAATGAAATAAAATCATAAGAAAAATTCAGCCGAAAAATCAAAAGAAAAAGAAATAAGAACATTTCTCTCTTCTTTTCTTCTCCTCTCTCTGTATCTCGAAAAAGTCACATTTTTCTCTACTTTTTGTCTCTCAACAAATCTCGGTAAATTTTGCAATATTGAGGCATTCTTGTGGAGAGGATGAAACCTCGATCTGAAAATGATGAGTATTTTTTGAGAGACTTTATTTTTGGTTATGTGTATTTTATTGCTTTTTGATTCTTGAGAGGTCTAGAAGGTTACTCAGATTTGGGGATTTTGTGTTAGAAATACTGAAAAAAATTGCAGTTCGTGGTATTTTTAAAAATTTAATTTTCATAGAAAATTCCACAAACAGTTTTTTATAAATTTAACACAGCAAAAAAGTAACCAAAAGCGTTTGAATGTCATAATAATATCTTCGATATATGATTGGAGACATATCTCTTATAGATCTGAGATGACCTAAAGAACGATTTCAACCCCATGAGATTTTTTAGACTATCTTTATGTATAGTCACACAAGAATGTAATCTCTATATGCTACATAGAAAAAGATCAAGATAGAAACTGCTTGTTGATTTACAAAGAAATCAAAGAATAGAATATGAACTGTTCACTTATATTTGTGAATCTTCTCTCTCAAGAAAGACTAGCAGAACTTTAATGTGATTTCTGTTACTTGTGAAATAGGTGTCTGGAGTCTCCTATTTATAGGCAATAAGAAGGAGGTCTCCATAACGAATTCTAGAGTCTCACATGCCATAATCACTATGCTGTAGGTGTGTGGGCTCTTTCCTTATTGATCAAGATTAGCCAAAATTCGGTAATTCTCTTTTTAGGATATCTTGTTGCTCGATTTTATAATTTGTAATAATTGACTATCTTGATTTACCTTTTATATTCAGCAATCAATTAAATATTATCTTGTCAGTTCTTCTTTAATTTGTTAACACTCAATCAACTATAATTAGTATCTAATCATATCTAGGTTGATTGAACCAAATCAATTAATAGGAATCACAATCAACCTTTATATGGAAATTACCATATAAGAAAAAATTGATAACTTAGTGACCAAACTTACTAGTTTTATCTGAAATTTATCAAAACTGAAGCTAATCCTCTCCCAATGATTGTGCTACATGCCCAGGCCCAGTAACAGTAACTGAGATAGGCATATAGGCTTTAATATAGTCCAACTCTATTTTGTCTAATTATCATATAATCAGTTCAGTCCAGTAACAGTATGACCATTAACACAAGTTAGCCCGAAAATCTTATGGAACATGTACAATTGGCTCATAAATAATTAAACAGATCTATTGATTAATTAATTTCAAGTCTATTCAACTAAAGGACTGAAATTACACTCCTACTATCCATGTCAATAGAATTTCATTTATGATCCAGTTCAGTGTAAGCCCCATTATACCAATTGACTTAAGTTGACCAAGACAAGTTAATCTATTCCAAAGTCAGCTACAACATAAATAAACTGGCTAAGCTTATTTATATAGTTGCTAACTACTATTAATTAATTATAAATAACTTATATATATATGTCTTCTATAAATCTATATTGTAGTCACATAGATACATATTAATGCAATTAAATAGACCTTTATTCAAATAACATTATGCACAAAATATTAATTGAATAATACTTTTATTTCATTGATATGAAAATATTTACATAAAAACAACAACTTTTATGAGCTTCTCTCATTAATTCCAATAATCTTCCATTAGCTCTCAAAGTAGTTAGGGTATCTCTTTAATCCCCATAGTTTCTAAGTATTGGCTAAAAACTATTTCGATAATAGCCTTTGTAAATGGATCAGCTGTATTATCAGCTATTGCTATTTTGGTAACTTTTATATCTCTGTCTTGTACTATGCTTCGAAGTAGGTGATACTTTCTACGACTATGTTTTTGTGACATGTGGTTTCTTGGTTCCTTTGATTGTGCCACCGTACCACTATTGTCACAATGCAGTACTATAAGACTAGTTGCACTAAGTACCACCTTAATATCCTGGAGGAATTTACGGAGCCATACAACTTCTTTTGCTGTTTTTGAAGCTGTGACATACTCAGATTCTGTGGTAGAGTAAGCAATGCAACTCCACTTTATACTTTTCCAGCTCAAAGCTCCTCCTCCCACAGTGAAAATATATCCAGATGTAGACTTTTTTTAATCTTTGTCTGATTGAAAATCAAAGTTTGTATAGCCCACTTGTGTCAAATCTCCACTTGAATATACAAGCATATAATCTTTAGTTCTTCTGAGATATTTAACAATATGCTTGACAACTCCAGTGTGCCATTCCTGGATTGGATTGATATCAGCTAACTATACTAACATCATAACAAATATATATTCTAGTGCATAGTATTATATACATAAAACTTCCTACAGCTTCCGCATAAGGAATCTTACTCATGTTTGCTCTTTCCTTTGTTGACTTAGGGTACTGATCTTTGGAAAGGTGAATTCCATGCCTGAAAGGTAGTAAGCCTTTCTTGGAATTTTCCATGCTGAACTTTTCAGTATCTTTTCAATATACATTGTTTGGGATAAAGCTATATTTTTATTCTTGCGATTTCTTATGAGTTTGATCCTAAGAACATAAGTAGCTTCTCCTAAGTCATTCATATTAAACTTTGTTGCTAACTATTTCTTGGTTGTAGTTAATATCTCTATATCATTTCTAATGAGAAGAATATCATCCACATACAAGATCAAGAAAGTAACAACTTTTTCCTGTACTTTCTTATAAACATATAGTTCATCGACATTTTGATCAAATTCGTATTGTTTTATAACTTGGTCAAATCTAATATTCCATGACCTGAATGCTTGCTTCAATCCGTTGATTGATCTCTACAACTTGTATACCTTGTGCACTTTTCATTCTGGTTTGAACTCTTCTGGTTGTTGCATATAGTTGTCTTCATCAAGATGTCCATTAAGGAAGGCAGTCTTGACATCCATTTGTCAAATCTCATAGTCGAGATTGGCTGCAGTAGAGAGTAGTATCCCGATGGACTAAAGCATAGTGACTGGAAAGAATGTCTTTTCAAAGTCTATACCTTCTTTTTGAGTATATCCTTTAGCCACTATTCTAGCTTTGTATATCTCTACTTTTCCATTAGCTCATCTTTTCTTCTTGTAGATCCACTTGCACCCTATGGGTTTTATCCTTTTAGGTACTTTTATAAAAGTCCAGACTTTATTAGAATACGTTGACCCTTTCAAGGTTCAGATTGTTATACCATAAATTGGCATCTTTGTCAGAAATAGCCTCTTTATAATTTCTAGGTTTTTGTTCATGCTCAATTGAGGTAGCCACATTTTTCCCCAATAATACGTACCTTGTAGTTAATCATGTTATCCTCCCACAACCATATGGCTCTATTGTTTTCTTTTGTACAAGTTGAATCTTTTCATTATTGTGATCATTATCTCTCTCTTGCTCTGTAGCAGGTGCTACTTAAGGAGCCATAATTTCACTAGAGAGTTCCTCAAGTATTGTCTTGGTCTTTGGTTTAAAAGCATTCATATAGTTTTCCTTTAAGAATGTAGCATTAGTGCTAACAATGACTTTCTTGTCTTGAGGACTATAGAATAGGCCTCTTTTCGTTCCCTCTAGAAAGACTATAAAAATGCAAACTTCTAAAAGAGACTCTAATTTATCTATTTAGGATTTAGCACATGTACCGGACATCCTCAAATACGAATATGATTTAGGATGGGCTTTTATCCTATCCATAATTCTCTAGGTATTTTTGGAATAGATTTGGAGGGTGCTACATTCAAAAGTTACATTGCAATTTGTAGAGCATATCCCCAAAACGAAATGGGTAGAGTTGAATAAGTCATCATGGAACTCATCATATCTAAGAGAGTTTTATTTCTTCTTTTTACTACACCATTTTGTTGAGATGTGCATGGTGCAGTCAAATGAGATATAATCTCATTATCAGTCAAGTACTATTTAAACTCTTCTGAGAGGTAGTCTCCACCTCTGTCAGATCGGAGTTTCTTTAGAGGTTTACCTAATTGCTTTTCTGTCTCTACTTTGAATTCCTTAAATTTCTCGAAAGATTTAGACTTATGACACATTAGGTATATATAGCCATATCTAGAGTAATTATTAGTGAAAGTAATGAAGTACTCATAGCCATCTCTAGCTTGTACACTGATTGGACATCTGTATTGACCAATTCCAATTGTGTTATAGTATGTTCATCTTTAGACTTGAACTATCTTTTGGTCATCTTACCTTCTAGATAAGATTCATAGAACGACATTGATTCAAAATCCAATGGACCTAAGAACCCATCTTTGATCATTCTTTGTATTCTTGTTTAGTTGATGTGACCAAATCTTAATTGCCATAGTTATACTTGATTTATTGAAGAAGAAATTTTCTTACGCTTTGGTGGGTGCACATGTTCAACATTTAAAGTATCAAACAACATTTCATAACTAGAACTTAAATAATACAAGCTATTTATCAATGTGCCAGAACAAACTTTAGTTTTATTTCTAGAAACAAAAATAGAGGAATTGAAACTAACGGTATACCCTTGTCTATTGATTCAAAATCTAATGGACCCAAGAGCCCATCTTTAATCAACCTTTGTATTCTTGTCTGGTTGATGTGACCAAGTCTTAAGTGCCACCATTGTACTTGATTTATTGAAGAAGAAATTTTCCATCTCTTTGATGGGAGCAATTGTTCAACATTTAAAGTATCAAGTAGCTTTTCAGAACTAGGACTTAAATAATATAAGCCATTTATCAATGTGCCGGAACAAACTTTAGCTTTATTTCTAGAAATAAAAATAGATAAATTGAAACTAACAGTACATGCTTGTTCAACTAGATAAGTAACTGAAAATAAATTTCTTTGGAGTTCTGAAATATAAAAGACAATTATTTAAATGTAAAGATTTATTCTTAAAATGTAAAGATTTATTCTTAAAATGTAGAACTACAATTCCTAAAGCTACTGTTGACATCCTCTGGCCCAATCCTAATCTCAGTTTGAAGGTTTTATCATTAAGTATCGTGGTTTCCTGAAACTAGCGAAGAGAATCACAAATATGATTAGTTACTCCTAAGTCTACTACCTAAATATTAGTATAACTCTGAACTAAACATGCTTCAATAACAAAAGTCTCAACCATACCTTGCTTATTCAGCTTAGGGTAATCTTGTTTCTAATAGCCCTTCTCTCCATATTTGAAGTCTTTTCCTTTGGTTTTGCTATCTTTTTTGCAAGATGGCTTCTTCTTCCCACTATTTGCCTTTTTGTTATTTTTCTTATTATTAGGAGTATTGGACTTACCTTAGAGTTTAACTCAATAAGGTTCAATGATCCTATCTTAATAAGAACTTTTTCAGTAGAATGGGGTTCATTCATAGTAAGCTTCATTTTATTTATATTATAATTCACCTTGAACTGATTGAATTGTTCTGGCAAGGTTTCCAGAAGCATGTCAATTTGAGTTTCCTCATCTATCTTTGCTCTTTGATCCTTAGTCTCATTCAATAGATCCATGATATGAAGTACATGGTCTCAAACTCTCGTTCCTTTCTTTATCTCAGTAGATATAGCTTTCACAAATATTTGCTCAAGACTCTTCATGATTTTTACAGCAATGACCATGTCTTGATGTTTAGATTGCAAGACATTAGAGATAGAGGCCATTATATAATATTTAGTCATTTCATTGACTTTTTGCCATTTCTCATAGGGTTTCTTTTCTCTGTTTGAGGTACCTTCTCCTAGTGTCTCAAGAAGGATATAGTCAGGACATATTTGTAATCTTCGGACGTTAGAATAATGAAAATATTTCTTTTTAATCTACATAATTTTGACCAGTAGGCTTATTTTGGTTGAGAATGACGAACAATGGATTTAAGGGAGACATTTTCATATACTGAAATAAAATTGATAAAATTTTAATAAATAAACATTCACAATAAAATATATGCAAAAAAACCATAAAAGACATATAATGCATTATTGCAATAATAATCTAGTCTCTCTAAAAAAATCAACATTGGGAAAGATAATTTACAATGATTAGATCTAATTATCTCAGATTAATTATCTTTAAAGGCTCCCTTGAAATTAACTATCATTATCTTTTTACGTCATAAATTAGTTAACATAGCTTCTTGGGAAGGTTAATAACTAGTTTATGTGTAAGTGTCATAACTATTGTTTCAATATAATACTCCCACTAAATGAGGTTACCTTACTGTATACCTACTTAGTAAGTGCATTAATATTTTATCATAAAGAGATCCAATTAATAATAACTTATTATATACTTATTCTTGGGGAGTTCATATACAAATATATTATTATGGACTAATAATGGAACCCATGGGTAATTATCTTGAATGTATCCTATCCCACTCAATCTTTTAAAACTTTGGTTTTCAATTTCATGCAATATATTTTTTTTCGAAAGAAATCAAGATTGTATGTATATGTATTATGATGCATAGAGTGGCATAATCTAAATCAATATGGTATGTTAAATATATATATAGTATAATAATTAAACATCATAAATAAATAATCCAATTCATGGTTTCCTAGGAAAAATAAAATTACTAACTAAATTCTAGAAAAGTTTTAAATTCTCTAGTTGGTGATTTTGTTTTCTCCCCTTTTGCTTTTTGAGTATGATGTCTTTTCTTTATTGTGTTTTTGTCCATTTGGACTTTCAGGTTTGTACCCATTCTAAAATTTGCTAAAAAATGGTTATTGGGCCAAGTTGATTAGGCTCTGGCCTAGTTACTATGCTTGTGTCACACGTGGGTTTGCGCGACACTTGCTAGCACAACATAGCGACACTTGCTAGCACAGCATATGCCCACAGCATAATAGTCTTAAGGCCCCTTATGTTGGTATCCAGTAGGCCATGGGTAGTGTGCCTAGCTTAGTACTACATAAGGCACCACCCACTCGTGCTGTCTAGGTAGCAAGCAGGGCGTTGCTGCCCCTGGTACTGAGCATTGTGCCCCAACACATTTGCTAGGCTATAAGGCCCTACGTGTTTGCATTGGGTAGGCCCATGCTATGTGTGGCATTAATGCCACGCTTACGGGCCAATGCTTGTAGCCAATATCTAAGCCGTTGCTAGTGAGGCCATGGCCACTAGGGTTCCGCTAGGGTTTCTATTTGGAAACCTTGGCTTCCATTTTTGTTTCCTTCGTCCTTTTCCTCCATCTTCTTCATTGTATACCTCTACCTTCTCAAATATAGAAAATTACCAAAAATTCCTATGCCAAGATGGCTACAATTTTCAAAGAAAATTAAAGAACAAATCAAAAGGGAACCATGGCGAATATTGGCCACCCTTTTTTTACAAATCCGAAATACAAAATTAAAAGCTAAAATCTACCATGAATAAGATATCAACCATTATTTAAAGTAACTATTAATCCAACTATAAAACCAACATAACCATAATCAATGATTTAAACAATCCTAGTACCAATAGTTCTAATACAATATAATACAATAAATCAAGAGAAAGTAGCGGATAACATATTCTAATACATTAATTACGATGTGCTTTCTGATGTCAATTGTTAGAAAGACTTAAAAAAAATTGCAGTTGGTGGTATTTTTAAAATTTAAATTTTTATAGAAAATTTTATCAACGAGTTTTCAAAGATTCAACATAGTAGAAAAATAATTAGGAGTATTTCAATCTCATAATAATATATTAGATATATAATTAGAGACATACCTCTTGTAGATTTGAGATGACCTACAAAACGATTGTTACACCACAAGATCTTTCAGATTATCCTTGTGTATAGTCACACAAGAGTGTGGTCTCTATATGCTATACATGAAAAGATCAAGATAGAAACTGCTTGTTGATTCACAAAGAAATCATAGAACAGAATATGAATTGTTCATTTATATTTGTTAATCTTCTTTCAGGAAAAACTAACAAAACTTTGTTGTAATTTCTGTTACTTGTGAAATAGGTGTTTGGAGTCTCTTATTTATAGGCAATAGGAAGGAGGTCTATCTAGGGAAATTCTAGAGTCCGACATGCTACAGTCACTGTGCTGTAGGCGTGTGGGCTCTTTCCTTATTGGTCAAGATTGGCCAAAATCAGGTAATTCCCTTTTTAGGAATATCCTGTTACCCGATTTCACAATTTGTAATAATTGACTATCTTGATTTGCCTTTTATATTTAGTAATCAATCAAATATTACCTTTTTAGTTTTTCCTTGATTTGTTAACATTTAATTAACTATAATTAGTATCTAATTATATCTAGATTGATTGAACCAAATTAATTAATGGGAATCACAGTCAACCTTTATATATAAATTACCATATGAGAAAAAATTGATAACTTAGTGACCAAATTTACCTGTTTTATCTGAAATTTACCAAAACTGAAGCCAATCCTCTCTCATTGATTGTGCCACTCATACATAGTGTGTATGATTGTCGAGCCACCTATAAAAGAAAGTTCGGCAGTACTATACAAAATCTTATGAGGACCAGCAAAAAGCATCTCTGAGTGTCTTGTTATGCTCCATACTTATTCAGCCACGTCAAATCTAGTACATCCATTCTCTCATATCTATGTTTAGGAGATACGTAAAGACCTCTCTTATTCTTATATTCACAATTATACTGCTATGCTAAGTAGCGATATAATTTGTCGATAGTGAATATAAAAATTAGTTGTGTTACTAAATAATCTTCCTTTCATCTTCGACTCAATTAGTTTTCATCTAATTGCTCTCCCAACAATGTCCTTTTAGGTTGAATCAACCACGATTATTGAAGACATGTCAAAATAGCATACATCAAATATCTACTTCATGAAACTATCAAAAGTCACATAGGGCACAATAAAGTAGGAGATTAAAATAGGTATAATGATCTATAGGGACTCACATAGTGAAGAAGTAGGGATCCATTATTTCACTTCCTTATTTTTGTTACTTAAGCATATGTAGTATGAAACATATGCTACGGTGGGATACTCTCTTAAAAGAGTATGTGCATTATTCCTAAAAGACCATACAGATCTTAGTTCAGTTGCCTTCAAGTGCCTGATTCGAATTCTCTATATACTTGCTTAATCTAGCGCCATATTGAGTTTTGCATTTGGCTATCGAAAGGGTCATATATGAATAGTGGGAACAGTAGTTTATCCATAGTTGATCTTCTAAGATCTTATCTTGGCTCTTTTCAAGATGACACTTAGTTCACAATCTATGCGCTATAAGTGAAGTGTCTCATCTTTGCTTGCTGACTAGCGCCAAAGGAAATTTTTCGTATAAGAGAGATAATCATTTCCCATTGGCATACTTTAAACCAGCCATAGTTTACATATGTGTGTGTACTAAAATTCAAATATCATATCACAACAAAAATAGATAAAGAAATATTTATTTCATAAAAGATACATCGAATAACAAATATCTGACAGTGATCAAAAAAGAAAAAAATAAATAAAGAAATAAAGTCACAATCTATGTAGTCCCAAACTCCTAATATGGGTTTAGTAAGCTTCTCGAGTTATAGGTTTGGTCAATAGATCAACAACAATGTGACTTGCGAAAATGTGCTTCAGGACCACCTTCTTCTGCATAACCATATCACGAATGAAATAATGTCGAATGTCGACATGTTTGATTTTTTTCATGGTATTTTTGGTCCTTCACATAAGCCAATGTAGCCATACTGCCACAATGTATAGTAACAGGGTCTAAGTGCATGTGCCAGCTATAAGTTCTACAAAATACCTATTCAACTAAGCATCTTCTTGTACAATGGCTAAGCAAGAAATATACTTTGATTCCATGGTGGATAACACTATATATGACTTCTTCTTACTATTCTCAGATATGGCATTATTGCTGAGTAAGAAAGCATAACCAGAGGTTGATTTGTACTCATCTAGGTCACCTCCCCAATCAACATCACTATAGTCAATTAAGCACAAATCTAATGCCTGATAACAAAGCACGTAATCAGTTGTTCTTTTTGAGATATTGAAGTATTTTCTTCACTGCTTTCCAATGAGTAAAGCCAGGATTCAACTAGAATGAGCAGACTAACTCAAGGACATAGCAAATGTTAGGTTGAGTATACATCATAGTGTATATCGAACTTCTAATAACACTGGCATAGGGAACTCGGGCCATGTAATCTTTTTCCTCTTGAGTCTTCGGACATATTTCAAGGCTTAAGGCATTATTCTTTATGATTAGAGTATCAATGGGTTTGTAGTTTAACATCTGAAACTATTTGAGAATTTTCCTAATGTAAGTCTCTTGAGACAAACCAAGGAATTTCCTAGAACGGTCTCTAAGAATCTTAACTCTGAGCATATAACTTGCTTTATCCATGTCCTTCATCTCGGAGTTTGAGGATAACTATGCCTTGGTGGTGACTATCATATTCTTGCCATTTCTATCTAAAAATATGTCTTCTACATATAATGAAAGGATAAGGAAACCTTCCTTGGACCATTTGAGATACACAGTGGTCTTCCTCGGCCATCGTAAATCCATTAGAAATAATGGCTTGATGAAATCTCAAGTATCACTGTCTAGATGATTGTTTTAAGTCATAAATAGAATGACAGAGCTTGTAAACTTTGCGCTATTGTCCATTTGTCTCAAAGCTCTCGGATTGATTCATGTAGACCTAGTTCTCCATTGAAAATGTAGTTTTAACATCCATTTGGTAAAATTCTAAGACCAAATGGTTGATAATAGCTAGAATGAGGCAAATTGAGGCAAACCTTACTACCGGTGAGAAAGTCGCACCTTATACCTTTCTATGGATCTGTCTACCTAGCATTTGACCTTTAGAATACACTTGTTCCTATAGTCTTTCACCTAGGTGGAAGATTCATTAAGTCCTAAACTTTGTTTTCCTTTATAGACTCCATCTCTTCAATCATAGCAGCTTTCTATTTCTCGGAAGCAGGAGATGAGAGAGTCTCTCGATAATTCTTAGGCTCATCTTTATCCTGTGAAGTGCATGAGAATGCTTCCCCTTTAATCTCAAAACAACGATGAGAGATCCTTTGATGTTAGCTCTTATGTAGTTGTGGATTTTGAGAACCATCATCTAGTGGAACACTTATACTAACAAGTACACTCTCACTAGGAGTAGAGTCGCTTTCAATTTTTGAAGTTAGATTTGGAGCACCTTCATTTAGTTTTTCAATCTCGTATAGCTACAAGTTTATATCCACATCTCATCTTCTTGGAAATTCCTACTGGAGAAAATCTATATCTCATGACTCAATTTCAGTTACACTTCCATCGGATTGTACACTAAGTATCACATATGCCTTTGATTCATCGGAGTATTTAATGAATATGCACTTATGTGCCCTTGGTCCTAGCTTCCTATGCCTGGGAGAAGTATTGTGAGAATACCCAGATGAACCCTATGGACATATATGGTCCAATTTAGACTTTCGCCCTGTCTATCACTCATATGGGATTAAAAGAGCTAATTTCAAGGGTACTCGATTAAGGATGTAGGCAGTAATCAATAAAGCATCCCCACAGAAAGATATTAAGAGGTTAGCATATGCTATTATCAGCCTAACTATTTCTAGTAACATGTGATTCCTTCTCTCTGCTACACCTTTTTGCTATGGAGTGCTAATAATTATTAGCTGTCCAAAAATGCCTTTTTCATCATATAATTCCTTGAATAGCTCATATAGAAACTCACGGCCACGATATGTCCTGCGAGTCTTAATATTCTTATCTTTCCACTGCGTTTGCTTCTTTTGCACTAGGTGGTCTTTGCCTTCTTATGTGTCTGTCCACTGCCAGAGTCACCCCCTAGGAGTTTGATTCTTATACTTTGCCCCTATTGGCCCATGCTGGTTATTCGCCACAAAGGTGCTCCCCGCGTTTGAGTCTTTGCTTGGTTTAGTAGCTTCTAAGTGCTCAGCTTCAAGCTTAAGGTGGCGAGACAGGTCATCAAAAAATCTGATGTTTTCACTATGTGTCATAGTGATGACCGTGGGCTCCTACGAAGGTGGTAAGGAAAGAATTCCTGTTTGGATCTGTTGTTCTTCAGATCGAGGATGGCCAATTGCTTTTAGTTCGTGAATCATTAATGACATCACTCTAATATGCTATTTCATAGTGTGGCTCGGTACTACTCAGCATAGTAAAGTACACATAATGATCTTTCTTAAGTCAAGATTGATAGGCTTTTTGATCATGATAATGTGGAGCATTGTTACCATTCTTAAGTGTGGGCTTCATTTGGGACAAAGTTTTCTAAAACCTCTTGCTCATCGAGAATATATTGGATTTTTGGGTGCAGATATTATAGTTGTCACCATCCAATTTCTCTCCGGCATTCAAATCAGCCACTATATTCTTAACAGCCATCTACTCATGTGCATAAAGAATAAACTGATAATTTAATATACTACACATAATTATTTTACAGCAAAATTCTAGACTAATCTAAATAATTCTTACTAGACACAAAATCAAATAATTACTACGCATATAATCATCTCCTTTGTCTAGGTTTATTATTAAAAATAAATCTAAACTTCATGCAAAAATGTGTAAAAGAGAATAATTAATTCTGTCACTGTACTCCCACTAAAACATGACATTTCTTGCATATGACTAACATATATATCACATAATTATGTACAAAAATTAGCATGTAATTATAATTAAATTAATTAAGTATAATTCAATATTAAATCCTAACATACTTACTATGGTAATTTTAAATAGTGCTACAAATAAATAAGCAACTAATTATATCACAGATATTACCATTCAAATATATACATGCATATTAATTTAAAAAAATTACATATATACATAATTAATAATTTGCACATAATTAATATTCATTCAAATGTAACATAAAAAAATATAAATAAAACACATATTTTAATCACATTAATTAAAATATGTATTCTTGTATTGTAAATAAATCTTGAATTTTACAAAAAAAATATTTTCTAGATTTTTCATTTAAAAATTTGCAACCATTTTTTAAAATTAAAATGAAATATGTATATATATATATATATAATGGACTAAGCTGCCTAGGCACGACCCAAGGCCACTGGACTAGGTCTATGGCTATGGTGCGGCCCTTCGGCCAGTGCCTACAAGCACAGTCCGAGGGTCAGCACCACAAGTGTGGCCAAGGAGTAATGAGGAGGCTTGTCATTGACTGCCAGGCTAACTCACATGCAAGTGATGGCATGTGTTATACACGTGCCTCCTTGTATCACTATTTTTGGGAAAATGTCACCACCAATATACTCCTCACGTTGCCATCATCATACTAATATGCCTCGTAACTTCCAACTCTGTCGTTCAATAGTGATTCAAAAACTCAGGTTGCCAAATATAGAAAATATTTACAGGTATGACGTAAAATTCAAAAAATCGTATCTTCAAAAATAAAATTCCAAAAAATACAAATTATTATATGGTTAGAAAGATCATTTAAATCTGATCAGGTAATGATGCTATCGGAATACATAGTCTAACATTCAGTAAAAATGATTTGGACTCAAAAATTCTCTTAAACCATATATCAAACGATTTCCAAATTTTTATGGCAGAATATATATATACATAAATCTATCACACAATAAAAATCACAGCCAAAAAATATACAGAACTATATAAAATAAAAACATGGCATATTATGGGTGTTTTCAGTTTAAGAGGATGGAGCCCACTAACAGTGGCTTTGATACTAATGTTGGAAGCGTGAGTGGAGGTGGAGGAAGTTGAATCTTGAAATAAACTATTGGTCTAAGAATCATCTTGGTGCCTCACATTCATTGTGGAAAGATTCTTCTTTGAATACTCATAGTGAGTGGCATTATAAGAACAACCATTGCAATTTCTATCATTCAAAAGCACTCAATAGAATTCTTTTGGCAAAGAGAGAGAGGGAGGGAGAGCGTATTTTCTCTAAACTGCTTTTTGGCTCTTTGAATAACGAATTCAAGAGTGAGCATACATATTCTTTCTATTTAAATAAGGATATTTCCTTATTCCCTAATGAATAGGAAATATCGCCTAATTATTAGAGGCCTATCAAATATTAATACACTGATTCAAATTAAGTGTTCAAATATCTTATCAGATACGTAAATATCCAATATTCTATCTGATAATGATAGAAAATATGGAAATAAAGTGTTATTATATTGACTATTCCTTATTCGTATTAGTCCATGCATATTGGGCCATACACCAACCATGGGTAACCAATAGGAATTTAGGCCAAAAGTCCAACAGAGCATGTAACCCATGTTCTTGCACTCACTTTTGTTATCTTTTTTGGGGACCATTGCTTCGTGTTTTCTGATAGTGGATGAGGTTGTTTTGTTTGGTGGAATAATGAGAATCTAGACCAAATTTGTTGCTATGTCTTGTGGTGGTTGATCTATATTTATGGGTTCTGTTATTTGTTTTTAATATTTGGTAACTTCTCTATCTTAGATTTATTTGTGTAATTTATTGTTTTACACTTGATATTTTTTTTTGTTTTAAATTGTCAGATGAGAAATCCTCATTATTTAGAGTTAAACTGCATCAGAGTAGAGACTTCTTCACACCTTATGGGAATACAAGGTATGGGAGAAGGAATATTGCTTACTTTGATAGCTATGATATAGAATACTTCAGCAAATTGAATTTGGAGAAGATGGCATTATATTTTTAGTATAAGATACCATTTGGATTTTTATACAAGGCAAAGGATATACCTATAAAGCTTGGAAAAATATTAGTCAGTGACAAGAAAGTTATGAAAATAATTGAAAAGTTGATGAGGCATAAGTATAGGAAGGCAGAAGTTTATTTAGTGGTACCATATAAGGTAATAGATTTGGAATAAAGAGATGACAATGATGCAATTAAACATAATCCAAGACTAAAATCCTTAAAAAGATGCATCATTGAAGAATTACTTAAGGATGCAGACATTCAAGGGATGAAAGTTGTTACATTGAAGGACCTTGCAACAAAGAACCCAAAACATGAATTCTATAGCTCCTCTAAGAAAAAACCAAATTATGATCATAGACTAGAGAAACCGAGAAAAGAATAAGAATCTATCCTATAACCAAAAACTGACCTTGGACAAGAAAACCCAAGAGAAGAACTAGAGTCCAGTTAACAATCTCAAAATGACCATGGAATAGGGAACTCAGCGGAATAACTAGATTCCACACCAAAACCATAATTTGACCCTGCAGTAGAGAACCCAACATAAGGACAAGAGGTTCCATTACAACCAAAAAATAACCCTACCATCTCTGGAGCATACATACCTAGCCTACCTTATTTCCTAGATACCACATAAAGCCAATATGAGGTTCCATTAGATGATGAGTATGACTATGATCCTATGACTGAGGAATTATTATCAGATGGAAGCAAAAATAGAGCTCAGACTGCAAAAAATGGACTATAGAGATTGTAGCTCAAGAAGATAGACCTATAGAAATGGAATCTCTAGGTGAAGACAATCAAAACAAAGATCAACCGGTAATTAGATTAAAAGAATTGAAGTTTGTGGAGAAGGAATATGCTTAGGATGATGAAGTAGAAATAAATATAGATTATCAATCTGATCCAAGTACTTGGTGGGGATTAGTTATTCAGTTATGTCAGAAAGATATCATAATGATGGTGGGATTGAATCTGAGATAGATCTCTAGAGGTTGAGTGAAGATGATGATGATAATGGGACAATTAGGAAGAGCAAGCACTTCAATGCCAAGAGAAATTTTGAAAATTTTAAATTTACTTCAGGAATAGAGTTACCATCAATGGACCTCATTAGGATAGCTATTAAGGAGTACTTTATTTCAGTAGATAAAGAATATGTATTTGTACACAACACATCAGATAGGATAAGAATTAAATGCAAGACAGTCCAATATCATTGGCTAATGAATGCATATATCAGTAGGGTTGATAACAAGTAATTTAGAGTAAATACTTTACATGATCATGTGCATAATTATGAGCTGGTTTTCAACCGAATGCATGTGGACAATTGTAATGTCTTCTTAGTTTAACCATATCATTATATAAGTCAAACTAAGAAGTATTATTTTTTCATAAATCATAATTTTAGTTTTGTAGAAAAAAGAGCAAATTTACACCTTTCAAACTCTAAAACAAAAGAATCTGCATGACATTATTTTTTAAAGTATCTTTACAAAATGTACAATCTAAAAATTTTTATCAGTTTATCTTATCATCAACAGTAATATTTACACCACATCAAAATATCAAAATACAAAAACATCGCCCACAAGTCAAGCTTGTCTATATCTATATGATCATAGCGATAAAAAAACGTTCGAGTCAACTAGTAACTGTATATATTATATGTCTCCTCACCTACATCATAAGTATTAAATGAGCTAATGCTCAGTAAATAAAGATCATGCATGCTTGTAAACTTTATTCAAATTTCCATTATACTCTTTCTTTTATAACTTTTTATTTTGATGCACTTTTCTTAGAAAATATTTCATTATAAGGCCCTTGAGTACACTATAAAATCGCAACAGTCGGTAGGTCGTGCTCATCTATACAGGAAGAAAATATATAGCCAATGCGAACCATACTTACCTAATGCAGCTCGAATAAGTAATGCACCTCTCATATCTCATAGTACAATGTTCAGTCCTGGCAGTTGGTAAGTTGTGCCCACCTGTGCGAGAAGGATGCTTGTATAAACTATACCTATCCAATACAAATAGACTAAATATATCTCAGAAATCAGTACAATGGTACTACTTTAAATCTAATGTGCGGAAATCTTCATTTCCTTGAAATTCGTGCTTAAATGATCATGTGATACTTATGTCATTCATTAACTTACATCAACTATAAGAATAATACATATTACTATAATACACATAAATATGTAAAAAAACATTTTGTATTTACTTTTTTTTCTTGTGATGTAGCTCAAATAAATTTTTACTTACCTTGTGTTCGATAGGAAAGATAGTGGAAAAAGTAGTATCCTCTGTAGCAAGGTGTGCGGAAGACTTAATATGAATTTTTTTACTAAAATGATCACTACAAAGTAAAATAATTAAAGAAAAATGATCACAAGATTAAAATCATAACTTTCACAAAGATTAAGAAACTTAATCACAAAATGACCCGAAAGCATACAAGTCATTTGACTTAAGTTATTGCAAATAACTAGCATTAAAAACTGATCAAAATCATCAAAATATGCATGCTAGTTCCTTAGCGAATATCTAGCACCAAAAACTAATCAAAATCATCAAAAGATGAATGCCAGTTCCTTAGTACAAAAATGATCCAAAATGGTACATAATTTCGTAAAAACTAGTCCGTTTGCTTCTAAATGGTACCATTTGATTTTTAAAATATTTGGATAGTATCTCTCCTATTTTTAGGACATTTTTAAATCTTTTAAATCATGGTTTAATAGCTGCAATAAAAATTGACAAGCTAATTTCTACATATATACATCAAAGAGAATCACTTAGAACAACCTAAGTGCAGTTGAATTCTATATGATTTGGACAAAGTTTAAAACTATTTTTACAATTATATATAATCACAACCAACAATCAAATGAGTGTAATACATTATAGGATCAATAAAATATATACTCTAAGTTTAGAAAGTCAGATTACAAATATAAAAAACTTAATCTACTACACATGAAAATACTTAAATGCATAAATAGCAAACTTATGACTTTAGGTGAAATTTTAATTCACCACTTAAATTATATGTCTATAACAACATATTAGGTTCCTAAAGCCTTCATCACTCATATAAAGGTCGTGATTTAAGAGCTGAAATAAAAGAAATTAACTACAAATTCAAAATCCTACATAGAGCTTGCTTTGACTAGTTTAGGCTCTTACTGAAGTTATTGCCTCCTATATCCATCCAACAAATTTCTAAGGCTTAGAAATAGATTATAAGACTCAAGAAGACCTGAGACGAATCTTATTTATATTATAGTAAGTGGAGAATTTCAATTAGAAAACAACACTAAAGAAGAAGAACTAGTACACTCACCGTAATCTTGCTTTCTAGAGCTCTAACTTGAGTTCTATCACTTAGAAACTCTTGGATATGGCTAAGAGGATTTGAGAGAAACCTAGATAGTGACTAGAGTGGTTCAAGTTATGGTTGAAGAGAAAGAGGAAGAAAATGACCAGATTTGGTCCAAAAGCAAAACCTAATGGCTAAGAAAAGGCATAACTTAAATTTTGAGGGGTATTTTCGATATCACGCACCTAACTTTCCATGTATCTAGTTTGAAATACTCTTGACTTACTTACCACATTGTTGACCATTGCCATATATTTAAGTATTGACTAAAATGGTGAAACCTAACTTAGAAGGTGAAATCTAGTCATACTTTAACTCATGATCCCATATGACCAACCTTATTGTAACCTAGTGGAACTTAGCCTTATAATAAATAATTAAATATAAAAATAAGTCAATTAGACACCAATTAATAATGTAAACAAAGTATCATTTCATAATTATTAGAATTCACAAAAATAATATTAAGCGATTAAGCTGAATTTAAGCTAGCTTAGTGCAATAAAACATAAATCGGTACAGTAAATGACACCTTGCACTTACCTGGAACCAACATTCTTGAAAATGCTAGAAATATATTCTAAACATAAAATAAAGGATATTTGACATGTTAAACACACTGTGAATTTGGCTTTGAAAAGTGTAAAAAAATGGATTTTACCGAAAACTTTCATTGACCAAATTATCAGCAGACATGATTTTCATGCATATGCACATTGTATTATATTCATAAATATATTCTTTGTTCCTTTTACACATTACACACTCTCTTTCTAACGGTACTGAGTCTTTGCACTGCATGGGAGTACTTCGACAAATATTAGAACAATACTATATATAAAAAGTAATTAACACTAAGGAATGAGCAATTTATTATAAATTGATACTAGTTACTTGATGTGTATATTATGCAATATGAACATGTTTATTATTAGCTTATTATGCATGTAAGAATCTAGGGTATTATAATAGTATATAGTTGGCCAAGCTTTTCTTGGAGCAGTTTCAAGTGAACCCTACTATGTCTTATAAGAGTTTCCATGATATGACTGCATCCACCAAATTCTTAGAAGTCTGACCCTGAGCATTTTATAGGTCTAAGAATAAAGCAATTATTATACTGTGAGGGTATGTTAGGGAGAAATATGTCATTTTGGAGGATTATCATAAACAAATTTGGCTACAAACCTTAGTAGTATAGCCCTTTTGAAGACAAAGGCGGTGAATGATAAAAGATTATCTAAGAGGATTTACACATGTTTGAGGGCTTGCAAGGAAGGGTTCAAATTAGGATGCAGACCCCTAGATGGCTATTTTTAAAAGGATATTTGAAAAGAAATACTGTTGGCAGTAGTGGGCATTGATAGAGATAATTCCATATTCCCTTTTGCATGCGTAATAGTGGAGAACGAGAATACAGAGACATGGAAGTGGTTTCTCTAATAACTAAGGGAGGACTTGGAGATAGGTAATTCAAGACATTATACACTAATGAGTGACAGACAAAAAGGCCTTAAAGTAGCCCTAGAAACCCATTTCAGAGGTACATAAATCATATTCTGTGTTAGATATTTACATACCAACTTCAAGAAAAAGTACCCTAGTTTACTATTGAAGCAGATGTTATGGGCAGTTGCCAAGACAACAACAAAAGAAGAATGGATAAGAAGAATGAATGAGTTAAAGGTAATTGATGAGAGGCTTTTGCATGGCTCAATGCAAAGAAAGCTACTGAGTGGATAAGGTCAGCTTTTTCTAAGAGTGTCAAATGTCATATGCTGCTCAACAATATATATGAGAGTTTTAATGCAACTATTTCAGATACCAGAGACAAAGCTATTGTGGCTTTGTTAGAGAAAATAAAATACTAGTTGATGTGTAGATTTTGTAAAAAGAGGAAAAGTGTAGAGAAATGGAAGCAATATATTGGGAGAAGAATTTGGAAGATTGTTGAGGATAACAAAGCTATTGGTAAGCAATATATAACAACCACGACAGTAGCAAGGAAGTTCCAAGTTATCTATAAAAATAATGAGATTTTTGTTGCAAACTTGGTTTACAAAATGTGCATATGTAGGAGGTTTTAGCTGACAAGAATTTTTGTTGGCCATGATATTGTTAGCATTTGGAGTATAGGGCTGAATATTATGGACTATGTTCATGAGTGCTACAAGAAAGACTATATAAGGATCCTTTTGAAAAGAAGGGTCAACCACCTAAAAAGAACCCCACAGAGGAATCAATTAAGAGAAGGGAAAGACTATATAAGGAAAAAGCTAGAAAAACTGTTGGTGTACAACCTACTGCACCAACACACCAATCATTGGCTGAACTAGAAACTACTTAGAATGGCCATTTATATTTGTTATATTAATGATATAGTATTTTGAGATGTATTAGGCTTTTAAGATGCACATAGGTAGCAGCATATTATTGGATTTTGTGACTTTTTAAGATACACAAGTTTGTTTAGATGCACATAATTGGCTTTTGGCAATGATGCATATAGGTAGATTTTGTGCCTTTTTGAGATGCTTGTTGTGCCATTTTATATTATACTTTCGTTATGTCATTATTTTGAACAGGATATCAATATAAATGGTCATTCTAGTTATACAAATCGGTTTGGCAATTTACTAATATTGTGTTATATTATCTTTATCATATTCAAAATTCAACTACAAGGATATTAACAAACAACTCAGTTAGTAATGACAAAATAAACCACTACATTACTCTTGTAATAACAAAATAAAACAAATTTGTTACAAATTCAACCACTGCACTGATTGCCATTAACTGCTGCAACTCAATGTTGTTACAGATTCAACAAACTTTGATTTACATTAACTAACAAACAAACTAAACCAATACATTTCAATATCTCAACCTAACCACATGATAGTGGCAATTACAAGTGAAAAACCCAGTTTAATTTTCCAATCTTTCCCACATATGTGGTGTTGTTTATTCATTATGCTAGGTATATTTTCAGCAATACATAATCACCTTCTTCTTATCTCTGAACTATCACAAGTAGTATTGAATCTCTGTCCATCACCAATTTCATCTTCATTAAATAACGAATTCTCTTCCTCTAACTCACGAATTCTCCGTAGTAGCCCAAGTATCACTCTCTTTGACTTCTCGCGCATTTCAGGATCAATCAAAAAAAAACCTACAACCACCTTGAGCTTGAAAGACAATTCACTTGATCAAAATTTATTTTATTTTTTTTTGAAATACAAGGCAAAATCATAAATTTCTCACTCGAAACTTCCTACACGACTTGAACCTCCTTCCTAGGTTTTCGTTAGTTTATGAGGTCCTCACCACCACCGATTTCGAGGTCAGTACTTACAAAATTCTATTCCTAAATAATTGCCTCAATGAACCCTAACTTCTCCAATCTTCACCCGTGCGATTTAGGGCTTCTTTCCTCTACAATATGGTAAAAAACGTGTGAAAGTAAGAGAGAGAGAGAGAGAGAGAGAGACTAGAGAAGAGGGATTTTTCAATTTTTTATTTTAATTTTTTTTTGAATTATTTCTTTTTTTTTTCTCACGATTTCATTGAGCACTTTTTATTTTCCTAATTTCTTTTCATTTTTTATGCTTTTTAAAATTGTAAAAGACATCACAAGGCTACACGTGTACCCTAAGTTAGTATTTAACAAAAAAATTTGATGGTTGTAATAAAATTTGGACGGAAGGTACTTTTGTCATTAGAAAAAAAGATCGAGTATATAAGTGTAAATTTTGAATAAGAAAAGAGATTTTTACCACAATTTGCTCTAAAAAAAAAACCATTCAATAAGTGTATGATTATAATATATAGGTTTGTTTGGACACACTTTCATTTTCTATTTTCTGTTTATATAAACAAAAATTTACAAATTCTTTTGAAAAACATGCTTAGTAACATTATTTTTGTTTTTTGTTAAAAAAATTGTAAACAAAATTTTTAAAAATAATGGAGGTGAAAATTTTTCACTATCAAAATTTTTTTAAACCAAAAGTAAAACTAAAAAGTGGTATTTTCGTAAATAAACTTTCAGAAATGACATTTTCTAAATAAAATTTAAAAAATTATTTTGGTATGGTATTTTTCTAAATTGACTTTAAAAGTGATATTTTTCTAATTTTTTAAAAATGGTACTTTTCTAATTAGATTTTATAATTACCAGGCATGTTTATGTTTTTTGTTTTTTAAAAAATAAAAATCATTTGAAGTGTAACTAAAAAATTTCTTTTTAAAAAAAAATTTAAAAATATAAACAAAATTTTTGTTATTGTTTTTAATTTTTATAAACAAAAAATTGAAAGTGTATCCAAATATAACCATAAGTTTTTGGTTTTATTTCCGTGAATGGTATGTTTAACAACTTGGTCATTGAATTAATTACAAAACTATGGCGTCTCCCAAAATTCAAGTGATCAAGTTTGGAAACATACAATTCTTTTAATTAAATGCTGTATACATATCATGTGACCCACGCATTTTTATTAGTATATATTGCATACTTAGGTAAAACACACTGTTCTATTAGTATATGGTGTATCATGTGAGCCCATACTTCTATTAGTATGCGGTTCATGTGTGGCTTTTAGCATTTTTCTTAGTAAAATTATATTATAAGAAGTGTAGAGTTCATATGTAAATTTAAAAGTAGATAGGGAGATGTTGTTTATTAATTTGTGGTTCTAAACACTAACTATATCCTTAAATTCTTTATTACTGTGTCATTAGTCACCAATGATACTTCTTGCATTTGGTCAATAATACTATTAAATATATGCTCAAATATATATTGCATCGATCAAAATACTGAATTCATTCTATAATTGGAATATAACTATAATACGAATAATGCAACCATCACCAATGAGTTATTGGATCGGTAAACTAGTTCTAACTATTACGATGATGAATTACCATCTAACTATCACCAACTAAAATATTAAATGAACCATGGTCCATTGAATAAGACTATGGAAAACTATTTAGGTTTCACACCAAATAAGTTAAGTTCTAAGTTCTAACTGCCAATTAAGTACAAAAATATTGATAGAGCTATTTGTATAGAAAAGCTCGCTTCTAAAGTGGGTTTAGTCCAGGCTAAATTTGTGATCGAAAACATAAACTAGCTTGAAAATAGGACAATTTATATGGGACCATTTAGCCTTAGCTATATCCAAAATCTCCTATATATGCTTAGGTAAGTCCTATATGTATATATATTAGTATGGAAATTGACTTTATATGGCAATTTTTCAAAAAAATTGAAAAATTCCAATTTTCGAAATTGTTTGAAAAATTCTAGATTTTAATTAGAAAAGAACTACTTTCAAAAGTATTTAGAAAAATATTATTTTTTATTAATTAATAAGATATTTAAAGTAATCAATCAAGTTACCTGAGATAACTTAACCGGTTATCTCGAATACCATTAAAAAATATCAACTTTTAAGAAAAAATGGTAAGTTTCTAAATTTTTTTTGAAAGTGTTGATTTTTCTAAAATAATTTGAAAAAGTGATATTTTCTAATCATAAGGAATTTTCAAAAAACTCAACCCATTCAAAATTTGGGTCTTATAGCAAAATGACCGAATTTTGATTATAATTTAAGCAAATGTCTATTTTTCAAATGTTATAGCAAAATATCTGGTATATATTTTTATATACCAAGTATAAAATATTACATATCAAGCATAAAAATTTATATATTCAGTATATTTCAGTAGATTTAACTGAAATTGGTAGACATACGTATATATCAAGTGTAAAAATATATATATTTCGACATTTAGTTATAAAATTTACAAACTAGACATCTACTTAATCAAATTTAGAATATTAGCCATCAATCTAAATTTCTTCACAAATTTTTTAATTTTAGTATTTTGGGCCTGAAATTTTATAAGAAGCCCTAAACTAATCGCATGTGTACAAACCAATTGGAAAATTTTATTTTATATGATAAAATTTAAAAAAAAAATTGAAAAATCCAGAATAGTAATTTTTTTTTAAAAAATCCCAATTTTATTTAGAAAAAAATCAATATTAAAAATATTTAGAAAAATATCATTTTTTATAATTTGATAAGGTCCTTGAGATAAATGGTCAATTTAGTTGAGGCAACGAGTTTGGTTATCTCAAGTAACTCAATTAGTTAACACACTCGTTACCTTAAGTAAGTTGACCAGTTATCCTAAGTAATTTCATTGGTTACCTCAAATACAAAGTACAAATTTTGAAAAAAAAAAGTAGCATTTTACTGAATATTTTGGAAAAGTATTATTTTTCTAATTCAACTTTAATGAGATATTTTCCTAAATAAATCCAAAAATTATCAATTTTTGAGATTTTTGGTTAGTTTTTTTTTGTAAGAAGTCTTACTATTTTCATGTACTCACCGCTGAACATACGAGCCTGGCCCAAAAAGATTTATCTACACTCTGGTCTAAGAAGGTTACAAAAAATAATAAATAAATATCAAGAATCTGGAATAAAGCTCGTTTTGATATGTATTCCTTTTTTCATATGTTACTATAGATATACATATAATGAATGAGGAATCGAACCCAGCACTCTTACACTACGGGTAAGTGTAGTAAATTTGAGAAAATCTAGCGGAAAGTCTTTCATATGGTTTAAAAAGGGCACTATTTGGTTGTATACTTTTTCCATATCTTACTAAAGAATTCTTCTAATTTCGATTTTATTAGTATACTAGTTTGGGCACATGGCCCGGGCATGTGGTCAGTGCATCTCCTTTTATCAATCTGCTTTGCAAGCTGATATATAACATTTCTCTTCGATGGATTAAAGATGTCGACAAAAGTAGAAATTTTAAATTTGTAAAGAACTCCCAGCATCTTTTAATATCATCAACGTTCTAGATGCATTGAGAATACAACTCAAGGCTTAAGAGTACCTTAACAGTTAGTGTTGACGGAGGTTTTATTTACAATAAATTTAAAAAAATTACAAGATATAGTTTGTGTGTGAAAATGGTTAATTAACTAAAGCAAATAAAGAGACAAGAATTTTATAGTGATTTAGTCCCAAAAAAGATGAACCTACGTCCACTGTTTTTTATTATTTTCTGAAGAATTACAAGAGCTCAAAATTATAATGTATTGTCTGGAAAGAAAAAGCAAGAGTTTAAAAGGTTCTTCCAAAATCTCAAAAAGATCCCCGATCGAAACATTGAACTCCCTTTATATAGGTAAGGATAGCTCGATATTTCTCAATTGTGAGAATGGGTAGCTGTATAATCGGGCAATATAATTTGAGTAACAATATAACTGGGTAATCACTTAAATGAGATAACTGATCGATCTTTAAAGAGAAACTTTTGTTTCCCTTTCTTTGTAGGTTACCCGTTTGATGAAGTGTAGACTAGTCTCTTTTTCATTCTAGTTGTACTTAACTCATTCGGAGGAGGTCGCACATAACTGTTTCGGAAGAGGTCGCACTAACTTATGCGGTGGAGGTCACACGTAACTCTTTTGGAAGAGGTCGCACTTAATCTTACTCATGCGACCTGATATTCACTTGGTCAACTTTTTCCTTTATGGTATTGACCAACATAATAGAATTTTAGACCGCACAACAATTACCCCCCAGCTCCATTAGTTTTTAGGACAAAATGGAGCTTCCTTCTACTATAAATGTGAGCTTAAAAAATGCGACGTCATGACCTAGAGACCCTTGTAAGAGTCGTCAGATCTCAAATCTCACCTTTTTCAAGATCACGCGCACTTTTTTCTGACAGATGAAACTATGTGTCATCTTTTCTAAGAAGAATAGCAAAACTAGAGGAGACTTTTCCCTTCTTCTTCCTTTTTTAAACTAATATAATGATAACGATGATGCCAGCTGTCGTCTTAAATCGAATCGTTTCAAATTTTGAAAAGATACCGATTTAATTTCGGAAAAATCAAATCCCGTGTGAACTTCAGCCTTTGGATTTGAAAATTAAATACCTTGATCTATGGCTGTGATTTGACGATGCTCGAGGTATATATATCGAAAACTAATCCGCCTCCTCAAAAAACCTATCGTCTGCTATTTCTATTGAAACCCAAAGTATTCACAGAGCAATCCTTCCGGCGTCATTCTGTTTTCCAACTCCCACAACTTTGTCATCTTCTCCGACGAAGTTATCATCACAATCCTTCAAACGTCATCTTGATCCCTCCATCTTCGAAGAAAGGTTAGTATATATCCTCTCTCTCTTGTTCTTCGATTTTTCCAGAACTCTTATTTACAGATCCTAGAATAGAAAATAGGAACAAACCATAGAGCCTAAATATTCTGAACATAAACCTATCCCGTATTTGGATGGACTATAAAATGGAAATTTTTAGATCCCCTTTGTTGGTTTATAGATTCTTCTTTTAGATAACTGATAGAGATTAACTCGTGAAAGAGTTTATATTTTCTTTTTTAACGAACGGCTCGAACGATTTTTTATGAATCCGTAGATCGATTAGAAAAAATTCGATGAGTAGCTTGTTGATGCAACCCTAGGATGAGACCCCAAAACTACTCGCATATAATAGCTAAGATCTCTGATACTCGCATAGGACTAATTCTATCCATATTTCTTTTCAGATGTCTAGTAGTGAGGATTTTAGGGAAGGGAATGTATTCTCAGGAGAATCTTCCAATACCAGTGTTAGCTCCATAAACCTCGAAGATTATCTTGAGCCAGAATCCGAAGTTGAGATAACCAGAGTCAGGCAAAGTAGTCCTCGCATAGGCGACCTTCCTCAAGACAAATGGCCCCAGCATATCAGAGATGCCTCTGCGTTCGTTACAGGTTACCAATATGTAGAGGGAGACTAGTCATGTACTAATATAAGGACGAGTTGCACCATAAACAGGCTCAGCAAGATCTTGCACAACTACAAGATTGCCATCCCCCTTCGCCTTCCCATGGAGTTCAATCGACCACATACACGACCTCGCAGAATTGCTTCATTCTCTGAAGCAGTTCTCAAATGCGGGGTCCACCTTCCACTTCATCCTTATATAAAATCCATCGTCGACTATTACAGAGTCGTTCCTTTTCAACTAACTCCAAACACTTATAGATACATGGTAGGTCTGTATATACTATATCATAAATTAGGCTTAGAAACCCCTACTCCTGAAGAGTTCGCTTGGTTTTACCAAGTGAAATCAAACCCGTCAGATTTCGGCTTCTTTTATGCGAGTAAGTGGTCAAACTAAGCAATAAAAACTATCTACGGGGTTCGCAACAATATAGGAAAATGCAAAAATCCATTTTTCTACTTTGACTATGCGGATAACGGCTTCTTTCAGAATCCTGGTAGGTAGCTTTCAATTTATCACCTTTTCTGTATAATCATATTTATTCTAATCGCATTCGTATGTCATCGCAGACAACAGAGAACAGCCTAGACTTTCTAGAGAACAACTCGTAAGGGTGTACAGAATCAACAACCTTCTAATTGAGGAATTCGATTGGAAAAAGCTTGGGACTTCCAAGAACTTGGTCGCTTGCGATTTGCTTCCAAGGGGAGCCGTGTTCCCTGATCCCACCGTCCGTTTGACCAGACCCTCAAGCTCGAAGAAAAAGAAGCAGAGGAAGCAGACAGAAAAGAGTGTCTCATCTTCCAAACCTAGGAAACGAAGAGCACCTGCTACTCCTATAACTTCAGAACCATCATCTCCAGGAACAGCATCACCGCCAGCTTCTCAATAGCAAGAGGGTAATTATATATATACATATATATTTTCATCATCATTGTATTATGTCATCTCGCTTGCTGACATATCTATACAGAAATAGTTATTGGTAGTAGACTGCGAGCACCACCTTCCACTCTAGAGTTTATAGCAAAGTCTAAGATGCCAGAGAGCACACCTCCATCGACATCAAAAGGGAAAGAGAAGGTCGACACTTCCAAGAAACGAAAAGTCACCTTCGAGGATATCCCGACAAGTTCGCCTCCTCCACAGCCTTAAACTATGAGCTATCCCGAACCATCCAAGGAGACTGCCACTTTTTCGGAGCCAAACCAGGTTGATAAGGACGAGGAGCTCTTCACACTCCTTAATTAATTACTAGAGAAGGCTAGTATGAGCATAGCCTTCATTGATCGCTTCACTTCCGAAGAGGGCTGGGAGAGGATGAAGCAACAATCTTCCAAGGTTGCCTTTGGTTCTGCGATGAGGATGTTGGCAAATGTAAGCATCTTCCTTTTTCTCTTTTTAATGAATTTTTCTGGTATTGATGTGTCATATTTTCAGATTGCTGCAGCTGCTGTCCTGATGCATGACCCAGTCCTCGAGTGTTTAGAGATGATTGAAAAAGTCGACGAGATAACTCCAGCATTCGAGAACTCGGAGAAGGCTCGCGAGGAGGAAAAAAAAGCCTTCGATTTAGAGAGGCAGCAGATGCTTGAAGGTTTGGCCAAGGAGAAGTTTGAAAAGGAGAAGCCCGAGGAAAAAAATTAAAGAGCTTGAAAAGACTATCTCTGAGCATCCGGATCACATGAAGGAGGTGACAACAGAGGCGGCTCACAAGGCTGTTGAAGAGTTCAAAGCTACTGAAGTCAAGGAGCTCGAAGACAAAGCCAGTGATATCGCCTCGTCGACCATCATATACAACATCTTCTGCGAGCATCCGGACTTCGACTTTTCCATCCTTGGCGAAGACGTGGTCGAGCTTGTATGGAGTTGGAGGGAAGTGGAAGCTACCAAAACTGGAGATGATGGAGCGAGCACATCTGCATAAAAATAATGTTCTTTTATTTTTTTAACTTCAGAACAATACGGGCTTGGTCCCCTTTTTATTTGTATTTCTTTGCTTGCATACAGGTGCGAGCCTTTATCAATGAATGAATGCTTTCTTTATTAGACGTTTATTCCTGTAAAACAATCAACACACTAAGTCGTAATATATAAGATAATTAATTTAACCAAGTAGTCAATCACTAAGTGACTGATCGGTACGCTATTGTGATTTGAATCCAACACTTAAAATAGTTGTGTTAGGATAGGTTAGGTCGCTTAAGAAAACAGCAAGTATGAGTGATGCAAACTCAATACTGTTTTTCAAAAGTTCCATGACAAAATGTAAATATTGCAATATATCACATTGAACAATAAACGTTTTGCTTAGTTACTTTGTTGTTCGAGGAGGGAAATTGCGTAATACGACATGGTAAGGCATGAAGCGAGGAGAAAATCCTAGGATTTTAAGGAATTTTAGATATTTCGACGATCTAAAATTCTGACCTCTCTAAATGGATGTTTTGCATAGTCTCTTAGGAAGCAAGTAGGAGATAATATTCTGATCCTATTACCCCCCGAGTCTTATGGTATTCGAAGACTGCCATAAAACTATAAAAGGTACCAAATCAAATGATCGATGAGGAGACACCCTTATTGATGATGACGAATGATGATCAACGAATGACGATCAACGAATGACGATTAACGAATGGCGATCAACGAATAATGATTAACGAATAATGATCAACGAATGACAAACAACGAATGACGATCAACCAATGACGAATGACGAATGATGAATGATGATCAACGAATGATGAACAACGAATGACGATCAACCAATGACGAACGACGAATGACGATCAACCAATGACGAACAATGAATGACGAATAAGTAGATATCTTTATTGATGAATGACGAATAACATGAAGATATACATGAAAATTTACTGATAATAGCGACGAAGTTGTCCTGTATTCCAGGCATGCTCGATCTTTTGTCCGCCAGTGCGAGCTAACTTATATGTCCCAGGTCAAATGATGGCAGTAATAACATACAGTCATTGCCAAGAGGGTCCCGAAGAACAAGGTCTTGCCGAAGAATAAGGTCACCAACTTCAAATCCTCTTCATCTGACTTTAGAGTTATAATATTGAGCAGTGTGCTGTTGATATGATGCGATTCAAAGCTGAAACTACTCGCGCCTTTCTTTTAAGAGATCGAGCTCAATCCTCATCAGCGCACTACTTTGATCTTGCTCATAGGTAGATTGCCGTATCTATATTGAGGTGGTGACATGATATTTGGATCAATCCCCACCATATCCGATTGTTGCCATGCGAAGACATCCAGGTTAGATTTCAGAAAAGTGACCAATGAAGCTCGCACAGGTTCTGGAAGCTTCACTCTAATCTTTAAAATCAAATAGCAAATCCTCTAAGTCTTCAATGGGTCCAGTTTTGACCTCTCCATCGATTTCTCGAGGGTCGAGGTCTTCGCTTGTCATTTCGATTGACGTTCCACCTGACGCTTCGACTGACGTTTCGCCTGACGCTTCGACTGTCGTTTCGCCTAACACTTCTCTTTGTAATTGGACCATCATTGTGCAAGGTGTCTCATCCTTTGCTGCGACCTTTAAAGAGTTGTTGTAACAAGTCCGCGCATCATATTGGTTTCCTCGCACTTCGCCTATTCCTTGTTGAGTCAGGAATTTCATGGCGAGATAATAAATCGATGTTACTGCTCGAAGTTCCCTCAGTGTCGGTCTTCCCAGTACAGCATTGAATGCAGAAGGGCAATCTACAACTAAGAATTGGGTCATTACCATTGAAACCCTAGGATAAGTTCCAACGTTGGCCATTAACTCAATCATGCCCATAGGCATTATGCTGTTACCAGTGAATCTGTAGAGTGGGGTGACAGCAGGCTTCAAATCGATTAAATTCAGCCCCATCTTCTTAAAAGCATCATAATACAATATGTCAATAGCACTTCTGTTATTGACCAATACTCGCCATAATTGCGTGCTTCCACAATTGATCTTTATGACCAATGCATCATTATGTGGATAATGGACCTCTCTCACGTCTTGGTCTGTGAAGGTAATATCCATATCCGGTACTCGCTGAAGCTTTCGTGGTCGCTATTTGAGGTGCATGACGTTGGTCAATGGTTGCTGTCGAGCTTCTCATGCATACCTATCCTGCGCTCTCTTGGAATCTCCACCAACGTGCAGTCCTCCGAAAATAGTTCGCACCTCGCGCTGAATTTCTGGAGATCGTAATCGCCCTTCTTTAATCAATCTTTCAATCTCATCTTTTAGGGCAAAGCAATTATTGGTATCGTGTCCAATGTCATTATGATACTAACAAAAATTGTTGAGGTCGCACCTCGCTCTTTCTCTTTTCATCGATTCTGGTTGACGATACTGCTCCTGTTGGTTTGTGACCGTATAGATATGATCTATGGGTGCGTTCAATTTGGTATAATTATTGAACCTCATGGGAGTTCTTGAAATCTCCTATTTTTTCTATTTGGGCTGCTTCTCAGTCGATTGTTCATTACTCCTTTTGTTCGACTTATCATTATTGTTGTTGTTTGTGGTCATATCTTTGGCAGCATCCTTTCCTCCTCCCTTCGTCGTCTTATGAAGGTTTTCGTGTGAAGATTCCACCCTTAGATGTAGACCAATTCTTCGATAGAAGTCTTCAAGGGTTCTACATTCTCGCTCGAGTAAATCTTCCCAGAGTTTAGTTTCTGGTCGCTCCCCAGCCATCATTAGAGTTAAGACTCCTCCTTTAGGTGGGTTGTTGACCTTTACCAATTCTGAGGTAAAGCGATTTAGGTAAGATCGTAGAGTTTCCTCCAGACCTTGCCGAATAGCAGACAGACTGACCAGTGGAACAATGAAATTCTTCGCGGCGTGGAATTGCCTCAAGAATGCTGTCTGAAGCTGTTGCCAAGACGAGATTGAACCAGACTTGACTCCTCTGATCCACTTCTTCGCCACTCCTATGAGAGTTATAGCAAAGCATCTACAACGTGCGAGATCATCAACATGATGAAGTTTCATCAGGTCACTGAAGTGATCTATATGGTCATGTGGATCAGTTTTCCCATCAAAAGTATTTATGGTGGGAAATTTAAATCTAGCAAGTATGGCGGCAGCTCGAACCTCCTCACTGAATGGCGATTAACGATACCCATCAGTGAGTTCATCGTCCTAACCAGCAAGTGCATCTAAAGCAATCCTCAGATTATGAACATCGACGTTCAGAGGGACAACATTCTCTCTTACTAGTGGTAGGAGTGGCCTCTGATTATTGTCACGATATAAGGCAGGTTGGTTAGGTATGGTGTGCTGCGACCTTAGGGATTCCAATGAAATAATGAGACGAGATCAGCTTTGGTCGTTGTGATGCAATGTGGATCGCTCCTGACTACGTCACTGATCTAGATGTTGTCTTAGGTCTATAGGATTCTGTCGAGATTCCCTCCTGATCCTTTCAAAGACACTCCTCGATTGACATTTTTGCTCGTGTTCAAGATAATCACGATTGATGGTTGCTCTCTGGAAAGATTGTCCACGATCACGATCAGTGCTCGAACTTTCAGTACTAGATACCAGAGGCAAGTCTGCGATCTTGCCTTTTCCCTTAGAGATGCAATCTCCTCGATGCTCCTGCTGGGCTTTAGGTTGGTCGCGGTTCCCTGTCTCTAGGATCTGAATTCCTCTCTCAGGTTGTTGAGTAGGACGTTCTCTGGGACATTAGTGCTATGGTGGAGTTAACATCTGTCCCTCATCAAGTCGTCGTAGAGAGTCATTAATCTGACTTATAATTTGCTGAAGGTTCACCAGTACTTCCTCCATGCGATCCTGTCTCTGGACAATATTTTCCGGTGCGGTCACGTCAGGCTGGTCCTGAGGAGGATCTACTTGTGCAGCAACGGTACTTTGGGGATGATTTTGGCTAGTTCCAGTGTTTCTGGTGTATGTCATTATTGAAAGAAGCAGAATGGACAAAATTTTCTGCCGGAATAGCCCTCCTTCTAGCGCCAATTGTTGATGGAGGTTTTGTCAACAATAAATATAGAAAAATTGCAAGATGTGGCTTGTGTGTGAAAAGGTTAATTAATTAAAGTAAATAAAGAGACAAGAATTTTATAGCGGTTCAGTCCCAAAGAAGATGAGCCTACATCCACTGTTTTTTACTATTTTTTGGAGAATTACAAGAGCTCAAAATTACAATGTGTTGTCTGGAAAGAAGAAGCAAGAGTTTAAAAGGTTCTTCCAAAATCTCAAAAAGATCCCCGATCAAAACACTGAACCCCCTTTATATAGGTAAGGATAGCTCAATATTTCCCAATTATGAGAATGAGTAACTGTATAATTGGGTAATACAATTTAAGTAACAATACAACTGAGTAATCACTTAAATGAGATGACTGGTTGATCTTTAAGAAAAACTTTTGTTTCCCATTCTTTGTAGGTTACCCGTTTGACGAAGCGTAGACTAGTCTCCTTTTTATTCTGGTCATACTTAACTCGTTCGGAGGAGGTCGTACATAATTTTTTCGGAAGAGGTCGCACTAACTTATGCGGTGGAGGTCGCACGTAACTCTTTTGGAAGAGGTCGCACTTAATCTTACTCGTGCGACATGACACTTACTTGGTCAACTTTTTCCTTTATGGTATTGACCAACGTAATAGGATTTTAGACTGCACAACAGTTACACTTAAGAAGCTGAGTTTACGTACACATTATTCCATTCAGAAAAATATTGAAGCCATATATTGTATTTGACTCGAAGAAGCGAATCAAAACACTTGATGTATTAAATACAGGAAAATAATCGACATAAATCTAGACGGTATTTGTACCGTTGAAAACCAAGCGGACAAACTTCTTCTAATAACAAAAAAAATAAAAATAAAAACAAGCCACAAAACTGGATTTTTTTGGATGAAGTACTTTTGACAAAGTCAACTCTCTTGTTTTAGCTGATTCGTAATATTCATGTTCATCTAAAACTGTAATTTCATAAAAGAAGTTTATAATCACAATTTTTTCGTCATTCATGTTCAGAAGAGCACCATGGCATGGTCACTACAAGAAAAATATAGATTTGTGACATTTTATTTAGTGATATTTGCACAAAAATGTCATGATAACAATAATTTATTGTCATTAGTTTAAAATGTCACTAAAATTTATATTTAGTGGCATTTTTCAAATATCATTAACACTTTAATTTAGTGACATTTAATCAAATGCTATTAAATTTTATCGTTAGTAGTAGTTTTAAAATATCAATAATATTTCAATTTAGTTACATTTCAGAAATGACAGTAAATTTAGATTTAGCAAATTTAGATTTAGCAGTATTTTAGAAAATGCCACCATATTTTAGATTTAGTAACATTTTAAAATGCCACTTACTCATTTTAAAAATATTGATTAATTTAAGAATTAGAGTAAAATGAAATCTATAATATGCACCCTTAAATAAGACTAACAAAATTGGGGAAAAAAGAATATGAGTTTTATATTTCTCTCTTTTATTTTTATTATTTTAACTATTATTACATATTAGTTAATGTGTACAAGATTTATATAATCATTATATTCTATTTAATAAAAACAAATAAAATTTTATTAAAGAATCTAAGCTATTATTTTCTACAAACTAATGAGATGATTAAAATATTAAGAAATACTAGAAAGGACATCAAGGAAAAAAAATTATTTTCATTAAAAAGTAATACCAACATAAAAATATTTTCGAATATAGGTCAATTACAATTATTGAGCTTCTTCATTCATATCAATTGAATAATTTCTACGTTTCTCTATATTTTATTATTATTTTTTTTTTGTTTATCATCATTGTTCACATACATATTGTACTCATAATATCCAATTACTCTCAAAGAAAACTAAGTTTTTTTTTGAAAGAAAAATGCTAAAAGTATTAATAAAAAAAACAACAAAAGACAATAAATAGAATATTTTTCTTAAAATAAAACTAATATAACATCAAAAAGTACTCTACAATGAGTTAATTTAGACATGTTGAGATTCTTTATTCCTACTAGTTGTATCTATAAAAGATAAATCAATAGTTATATCACATATATCTATTCTAACCAAACTAATATTCTCATTCTCTATATTAATAGATGCAATAGTACAAACTACGCTTTGCAGATATGACTCTACGTTCTCCACATGTGATTATACACTTATATTATAATAATCTCTAGGATTTATTTTGAAAATAATATGCCATCCTTTGTTTTTGAGATCTTTAACATACATTACTTGTTTTGATTAGGAAGCCAGTATAAAAGGCTTATTATCATTCATCATCTTTAAAAATTGACTATTGTATAACTATTCTCCTTTTTTATTCCACTTCTTGTTATCCAATCACACTTAAAAAGTACAACTTGATTTCCAAGAGAATAGTCTAGCTCAATGATATTTATTAATATTCCATAATATGTAACATCTCCCAAAATTGGATTTGATCTCTACTACTTGAGAAACTTTGACTTTTGGTAGTCATAATCACTCCACTATTTTGAGTTTTCTTTTTCTTCTCAATTTCTTTTGTGTGGAACTTGAAACCATTTATTAGGTATTTTTTATATCTGCTGAAAATATTATTTGGTTCACGAGCTAAACCGCTCAAATCTTTAGAAACTTGGCTCTCGCCAGAATCATATAACTCTTCTACCTATTCACATAAAAAGAAAGAAATAAACTTGATCTTATGAACCTATGAAGTCATTAAGCATATATAATAAGGTTCTTTTTTTTTTAAAAAAAAAAAAAAACTAACCATTCTTTCAAACCACGTAGAAAATGTTTGACTATAAATTCAATTAATGGTCATTTTGGATTGATGAGAATTTTGTTAAGCAACGATATTATGATACTATCAACAATAGAAATGAATAAAATAAGCCATTTTATGTGATTTTTATATTTCTATAATTTTATTAGGAAAAAATCTTACTCAATAAATGGGTCCGCCACATTGCAATTAAATAACACATATTGATGTGCCTTCACCTTAGTGTCCTCGTCTAAAGTTTTTTTTAATTCCCTTTTTCCAAAGTGTTGACCTATTACTTGAAAAATAGTTAATCTTTCCTAAACTGGTTCCACATTACTGTAATTTCTAAGTTTGTAATTGAATTTTATTTCTACATTTTCCATGTACCAAGAACAAAATATCAAATATTCATTAGCCAAATAATCGTCTACACTACAACTTTCTGGGCGATTTCTATTTCATACTTATGACTTCAACTTCGATAAGTACCTACAATTAAACTAATATTAATTAGTTATGATATTAATTGTTTAAAATAGAATTATGAGTCATTTGAAAACATATGACTTACCTCGCAATAGAGTACATACAATGGTATGTTGAAGGTCCAATGATTCTTGCCTTAGAAGCTAAATGAACTACTAAATACACCATAATATTAAAAAATGCAAAAGATAAAATTTTCTCTAAATTACATAGAGTGACTGGAATTTGTTTTTCAAGTCTCATAAACTCTTATGGTTGAGCAAGTTTTGAATATATTTCATAGAAATAGTTGCTTAGTTTAGTCAAATGTAAACATGATGGAAATTCCAAAAATAAATTTTGAAAAATGATTTTATCGAAAACAATTTCCACAGTTTTGTAAGCAAATCAAGAATGTAACGGAATAGGTATTTTAAAATTTTTTTGAAATTTTACAAAACAAAAACGTAAGATCGTTGATCTAATATAAATCAATTCATAGATCTTGGTTTAAATAAAACCTAGAAACGTTTCAAAACTATTGAACCTTCCCATCTATTCTCTAGAGCCCATTGAATAATCCGGTGTGTGGGCAACTTCTTGATTCCTAACATAGATGAGTAGATGATCTGATAGACACTCTTCCTTCTCCTTGATTGTACATCTACGACCATGGGCATCTTTCCCTTGGCGGTTATGAACGAACACGGGATTTCCCCCACGGCAGCTCGGTTCTCTCTCACTCTCTCTTTTTTTCTCTGTCACATGAAAAAGCATAATTACTGTACATGAGTAGCGTGTAGAATACTTAGAGAGCCATAGGAGAACTTTTCTCTTAATTATTTAAAAAGATGTACCTAATAGGCTTATTGGGCTCAACTGACCATTTAATTAGATATTAGGCTATGTGTGAGCTAGACAGGGGACCTTATGGATCCAAATAATCCAACCTTTAATAAGTCAACTACCCACAATCATAATTAACTCTTAATTATGATTGAGCCTTGTCCATTAATATTGGGGCACTCCACAGTAGGCCGAATATTGCACTCTTAGACTAAATGTCATATATTTTCTGTGAAGCTAGTTAACACTTTAATTAACTTGATCCATTTAGCATATACTATACCTATAGATAAACCCCCGATGCAATGCCGTACTAGTGAGACAAAATTACCGTATTATTCCTCTAGTACATATTTACCTTTGAGTTGCCATTTTTTATCTAATGGATAATAATTGACTACGGTGTTTGTAACTGCCCATACAAACATAGTCAAATTCACAAAGTGAATATCTGGCGCCTGGTTTTTTATTATCCAAGTCCTTGAAAAAACTCAAAGTGACATTATATGTATTGTGTCCAAATCAAGAAAGGCGTTCTTGTCAATTCACAAATCTTATTTTCCAAGATACTAGAGTTCAAACCATATAATCGAAACTAGTCCTTTAGTAAGTCAAAAAGATAAAACTCATGAAAGAAAGTCCGATAATCACTAGGATTAAGGTAATCTTACAATAGTACTAGATTAGTGAAAGATAGAATATTGAGTTACGACACTTAACCTCAAATTCTATTTTCACTTGGTCCAGTTCAATGCACTTATAACTTTCTTATAATGCACTAGTGTTTCTGTCCAAAGTCAGACAGTTCAATGATTGGAGACTTCATCAATCCCGTTGAAATATACAACACTATATTCTATGGCAAAATAAAGTATTCTATCTTTATTTGCAGAATGTGAACTTTTAAGTTAGACATAATGAAATAAAGAATTTAGTCTCCCACATGTGAATACTTCACACGAATAATTATTTATTACTCATTATTAGTCTTGGACTTTTAGACGTTTGCCTAATAGAAAACATAAACATCACATGTATATAATTAGGACATAATATGGAATTTATTAATAACAAATAGATAACACTTAAATCCAATAAACATTGTTTAAAATGCCAAACAAAGAAACTGCTTTCTAAGGCTTATTCCCAACAATCTCCCACTTGCCCTTTAAACCAAATGTGATATATATCACGTAGTCCCATTCTTTTTAGGTAATCCTCAAATACTTAAATTGCTAAAGATTTGGTAAATGGATCAGCAAGGTTCTTCTACTAAGGCTATCTTACTCACTATAACATCTCCCTATTAAACTTAGCACATAACAAAAGGTTGATTCTCTAGAGTATATTTTCAGATCGACCATCTGAATTAATATATCTTATATAAATCGGATCTTTCTCTAGAATAGATAAGCATATAGATCCTATTTCTCTGAAGATACTTAAGGATACACTTAACTATAACTCTATGTTCAAGTTCTGGATTAGATTTGTAACAACTTACTATTCCAACAGCATGATAAATATCATGTTATTGTGCTAACTAAATTCTTATTGATGATTGTCATCTTATATCATTCCCAATGATTAGTATATCATCAATATATATAAATCAGAAAAATCACTTTGCTGCCTTGAATATTTTATAGATACAAGATTCGTCTATGTATTGATCAAATCGATAAATTTTAGACAAATACATAAGTCTATAAATTAGACCTCTAAAGTTTTATAAACTTTTCTTTTTTGGCCTTCTTCAATAAATCCTTCTAGCTATATCTTTTAGATACATTCGTCAAGATTGTTAATCAGGAAAGCTATCCTGACGTCCATTTGATATATCTTATAGTCAAGAGATACGACTATAGAAAAGAGTATATCGATAGACTTGATCATAATAATAGAATAGATATTCTTTCTGTATATAATCCTTTTGCAACTAACTTGTCTTGAAAGTCTTTATTTTCTTGTCTATTTCTCTTTTTCTCTTATAGACTAATTTATACCTAAAAGATTTTACCCCTCCAAGTAGATCTATAAGATCCCAGATTTTGTTAGAGTACATAGACTCTAATATGGATTCTATTGCCTTTTGCCAAAGATCTATATTAACATCATCTATTTTCTCTTAGTAGAAAAAGTAATCAGATTCTAGGTTAAAGGTTTCTCCTATTTCCAAATATCTACCAGATTGTCTCACAATCCTCCCACTACAATGAGGGTCCAATATATGTTGATCTTCTAGTGATTTATCCTTCCTAAATTCTTACTCTAATCTATCTTTCATAGATAGGCTGATTACAATATTAGTTAGCTCCTCAAGACATAACTTACTTTGGAGTAATAATAATGAATAATTGAACAACAACTTAATCATAGCAAAAAGTTTTTATTGTCTATGAGATATTCCTAAGAATACTATATAGAGGTATTCAACACTTCGATCCAATCGATGAGTCTTTATGCTTCTCCTAATTGCTTTTTGGTTTCCGCTTTCAATTCTTTGAACTTTTCAAAAGAATTCAATTAACAGTAACATTAGAAAAACATAATAAAATTATGAATAATCATTCATAATGATATATTCAAAAACTCATTAGACTTGATTGCTCAAGGGCCTGTAGATAATAATACGTACTACTTTTAAACATTTTTGTACTCTTAGGTTTTTTCTAACAAAAGACCATTTAATTATTTTACCTTCTAGATAAGATTCGCAAATTGGTGAATGTATAACTTCTAACAAGTTTAGATATCTATCCTTAACCAATCTTTAGATTATATTTACGTTAATATAACTGAAGTATAAATATGTTTGGTTCTTAATACTTACTCACTTTCTTATGAATAGATTTATCATGTTTAATCTCATCATTATTAGTATTATGTAATAAGAATAATTTAGGTCAATAAAAATGTCATTTAGTGCAATTAAGAATATTATTCTTTCACATAGAAACTTTGTCGTTAAGATAAATAGAATAATATCATTTCATCAAGTATAAAACAAAAATCAAAATTTTCTTAAATGCTCCTAATTTATAAATTCATCAAACATGAATTTAAATATTTCTCATTTTATGTATAGACACTATAGCTATTGTAGTCCTTACTCTTAGTAAACTTGTCTTCACTAAATCCTTTGGTTTCTGTAGATCCCTTCACAACAGACATGTAAACATGGTTAATGATTCTTGAATCCTATCCAAGATTCATTAAGTCATCTACTAAAATAAGTTAATGAACAATAAATTGTTATTACTTTCTAATCAAGTATTGTATAGGTATCCCTAACAATTTTCTTTCAATATCCTCTAATGCTATATAAGAAACATTTTCCTTTTAGTTAGGGATTAGAAATTCACCTTTAGCTACTATAGCTTGGTGAAGATGTTCATTAGGTATCTCATTGAGATTTTAGCATAATATTATAGTGGTTTGAGTTCCTTGAATTTCATGCTGTAACATATTGGACATCGTATGTCAACATATATAAATGAATTTTCTAGGAATTCTCCCACCAAATATATGCTTTATTTTTCTTCACTAGTTTCACCAGTGAATGTGGACAAACATATAAGAGTAAAAAATTAATAACTTATCAGCCATAAGCACTAAATCTAGGTTACATTAATCAAGACAACATAGTCTAACCATACAAGTTATGTGGTTGTGAGTACAGTAGGTAAAGGAATTAAGGACATATCTATTTGAATGAAAATAAATTAATCCATATAATAGCAAACATCATGCAACAAACATTTTGAATTATAAATATAATGTAAAATAAAATCTAAATATGCAAGTGAAGTATCCCTAGGACAATCACTAATATTCATGATAATTCAACTTTTCATTAATTACAAGCCTCCTACGGGAAGTCATGCAATTAATAAGTCAAACTGAAACAATTTCATTTAGAAAATAAGACAATATCTCATATCCCATGTTTCTAACTACCATTTAATTTAGTCCTCTACTCTACTAACAAGAACTCCTACAAGAGGATATTAGTATTTCGAGTTGAGTGTGTAACCAATGTTTCAGTAATTAAGCTTTCTATATAAGACCGTCTCCTACGGGTGATCGGCCTCATATAGTCTACCTAATACTTTATCCTAAGAAATTCATTTCTAGTACTACCCGGACGAAATCCCTCCTACGGGAGCTCAGCAAGACTCGGAGGCGAGACCGTAAGTATCTCATACTTTTTCCCACTCAATATTTTATAATTAGGGATTTAATGATTTTAGCCAGTTATCTAACTTAATTAGTAACCTAAAATCAGTTATGTAAGCATGTTCATATTTTGCATGTGAGTAGCTCTACTATCCGATATGACATGTTACTAAGATCATGTAATTAAATACTCTATATAGAATATGAATGTAATATTATCCATATAATAATCAAATATTAGTAGAATTTAATGAAATAGAAAAGTTAATGATTATCAATCATTCTATCATTTATTATCATTTAATAATTGAACAATCTTTTTACAAAAAATATTATTAAATAATAACAGTGAGAGATAATATTCAAGTTTAAATAATTAAGATTTTCACAAAATCTAATTTATTTAATTAAAAGATTTAATCCAAATTAAATCTCCTTGAATATTTCAAAATTCAAATTCAACTTTTGAATTTAAATTTTGAATTACAAATTTAATTATCACATAATTAAAATATCTCCCACTTATTGGATTTTCAAATTTGAAATTATCCCATAATTTTCAAATCATTATTTTAATCTGATTAAAATAAAATTTTAATTTTCTATTTAAATTTAAATTGGATAATGTAGGTATTTACTAATTACAATCTTCATAAGATTTAAATTCGATATGTAGACGATTTAATCAAATTAAATCTTTATAAATATCTATTAATTTGAATTTACCTTTTAAATTTCAAATCTCAAATTAATTATCACATAATTAATATTGATTATCTAAAAGATTTAATCACATTAATCTATTAGAATATTTCCAAATTTAAATTCAACATTTGAATTTCAAATCTTTAAATTAATTATTGAATAATTAATATAGATAATCTTATGAAAATTTAATCTTATTAAATCTTATGGATTATCTCTTGATTTAAATTCAACATTTGAATTTCAAATCATAAATTAATTATCAAATAATTAATATAGTGATATTATCCAATCACATAAATTTAAATTTAGATTTATCTCATAATATCTAATCATCATTTTTAATCACATTAAAAATAAATAGAAAGTTCAAAAATCTTGCCAAATTTGAAATTATCTCATAATTTCTATTTATCCATTTTAATCTCATTAAAATTAACTACCAACCATAAATTCAAAATCAAATAGATTTGGATAGACAAGATATTCTTTTCTAATTTTAATTTGAAATCTTCATAAGTTTCAAATTTAAATTGTTAAAGATTTACCTATTTAAATCTCTTAGAATATCTCTAAATTTGAATTCAAATCAAAATCAAATTCAAATAAATAACTAATTATTTCATAAATAGTTTGTAAATATCTAACCAACTGAAAATTTAAACATTATCACATAATATTTAATTAAAAAAAATATATCTAATTAAAATTTTAAATTGATTTCGAGTTAACTCTTAATTTCGAAATTTTATATCTTAATCAAATTAAAATATGTTTAAGATATAGATCTTATTTATATTTATTTAATTTAAAATTTTAATTTTTGTAGTTAACTATTTCCCTATTTATTTAAATTGATTTCCTTAAATAGTGGGATCCCATCCATATTTAAATTTGAAATCAAATCTATTTAAATATGTGATCCTATCCATATTTAAATAGTAATTTAAATTTCCTTAAATCAAGTGATCTTATCCTTGATTTGAATTTATTTAAATTGAGGATCTTATCCCTAATTTAAATTTATTTAAATTGAGAATCTTATTCTTAATTTAAATCTTTCCATAAACTAAGGATCTCATCCCTAATTTAAATTCAAATATTTAAATTTCAATATTAGAGAATATAGGATTTTCTGATAGAATCTTATCTTATCATATTAGTTAGCAAATTTGAATTCAAAATTTAGATAAGATAACTAATTCAAAATTCCTAAACTATCTCTAATTCAAAATTCAAATCAGGAAATTTTAAAATACGAAATTATCTAAAAAGGATAATCTGATGCCAACGGTACCGAGATGCCGATCGGGACGCCGCTGCATAGTTCGGAACAAGTATAAAATCCGAATGGGAAACTGTAATGAGGACGATCCTCGAGATGTCATGCGGCCATGCTCGGGACAATTCCCAGTACTGACGGGCTCGCATAATGCTATGCAGCCTCGCTCGGGACAAGTACCAAGCGATAACAGGCTCGCATAGAGAAACGTACGAGACGGCATGCATGCGGATACGGAGGTGAGGCAAAGTGGCACGGCTATGGTTACGAGACAACTTTGCATGCGGATGTGTAGTCATACCCACGTACGACATAAAAAACGAGTCCTTAGAGATGTTGCGTAGTCACATACGAAACAAATTCCGCATGCCAATAGATCACACACGACATTGGCATAGCTACAGGCACGGGATGAAGTGACCACAAGAGCGGGACGAAGCCCGCGTAGCCACGGGAGTGGGCCGACACTCGTGCGGCTAGCGCACGAGGTGCCACCCGGGTGGCCAGAGCACATCATATGTGCTTAAAACTAAAGCACATCAAATGTACTTGGGTAGTGCATTTCGTGCACTACAATTAGTGGCCATGCACAAGACCATTATGGTCTTGCATAATTGGTCACATGGGTCTTGCACAAGACTCAACGTGTATATGGGTCACATGGGTCTTGCGCAAGACCCAACGTGTATATGGTTAGGGTATTAGATACCCTAGCTGCCCTATCCTTTTTTTTTTGTCTTGAAAAATCTAAAATTTAATTGAAAATAGTTTTTCTCAAAAACTATAATATAATTAAAGATCAAATAACTTTCTATGTATAGTTTTATCAAGAACATAAAACATAAATACATAAAAAATCAAGAACATGCTAAAATCATAATAAAAAATAAAAACACATGATCATAAACTCATAGTAACATCTAATTGATATTATTTAAACTCATTAAATCAATCAATCATCATACATAATAAAGTATACTCATAAACATGAACAATACTAAATATAACAACAGAGATCACCATGGAAATCAAAGATCATCAGTCGAAAGAGAATTAACATAAACAAGATATGCTAGATCATCGAAAACCTTTGCTCTTGATACCAATTGATAGAAATTCTGAAAAATAAATTTCGAAAAATGATTTTATTAAAAAATATTTCCATAGTTTTGTAAACAAATCAAGAATGCAGCAGAATAGGTATTTTAAAATTTTCTTGAAATCTTACAAAACAAAAACATAGGATCGTTGATCTAACATAAATTAATTCATAGATCTTGGTTTAGATAAAACCTTGAAGCGCTTCACAACCGTTGAGCCTTCCCATCTATTTTCTAGAGCCCGTTGAATGATCCAATATGTGGACACCTTCTTGATTCCTAATGATAGATGAGCAGACGATCTGGAAGACACTCTTCCTTCTCCTTGATTGCACGTCTATGGCCATGAGTATCTCTCCCTCAGCGGTCATGAACGAGCATAGGATTTCTCACATAGTAGCTCGGTTCTTTCTCACTCTCTCTTTTTCTCTATATAACACAAAAACGCATAGTTACTGTGCATGAGTAGCATGTAGAACACTTAGAAGGCTATAGGAGAAATTTTCTCTTAAGTATTGAAAGAGATGTAAACCCTAATGGGCTTATTGGGATCAATTGACCATTCAATTAGATATTGGGCTATGTGTGAGCTAGACAGGGGACCTTATGTATCTAAATAGTTTAAGCTCCAATAGGTCAAATACCCATAATCATAATTAACTCTTAATTATGAATGGGCCTCGTCCATTAATATTGGGGCACTCCACGATAGGTCCAATATTGCACTCTTAGACTAAATGTCATATATTTTCTGTGAAGCTAATTAACACTTTAATTATCTTGATCCATTTAGCATATACTATACCTGTAGATATACCCCCGATGCAATGCCGTACTAGTGAGGAAAAATTACCGTATTACCCCTCTAGTACATATTTACCTTTGAGTTGCTATTTTTCATCTAATGGATAATAATTGACTACGGTGTTTGTAACTGCCTATACAAACATAGTCAAATTCACAAAGTGAATATCTGGCGCCTGGTTTTTTTATTATCCACGTTCTTGAAAGAACTCAAAGTGATATTATATGCATGGTGTCCAAATCATGAAAGGTGTTCTCGTCAATTCATAAATCTTATCTTCCAAGATACCGGAGTTTGAACCATAAAATTGGAACTAGTCCTTTCTTATGTCAAAAAGATAAAACTCATGAAAGCAAATCCGACAATCACTAGGATTAAGGTAATCTTGTAATAGTGCTAGATTAGTGAAAGATAGAATATTGAGTTACGATACTTAACCTCAAATTCTATTTTCACTTGGTCCAGGTCAATGCACTTATAACTTTCTTATAACACACTAGTGTTTCTATCCGAAGTTAGGTACTTCGATGATTGGAGACTTCATCAATCCCGTTGAAATAGATAATACTATATTCTATGGCAAAATAAAGTATTGCATCTTTATTTGTAGAATATAAACTTTTAATTTAGACAAAATGAAATAAAGAATTTAGTCTCCCACATGTGAACACTTCACACGAATAATTATTTATTACTCATTATTAGTCATGGAAACTTTTAGATATTTGCATAATAGAAAATATAAACATCACATGTACATAATTGGGACATAATATGGAATTTATTAATAACAAATAGATAATATTAAATCCAATAAACATTGTTTAAAATGCCAAATAAAGAAACTGCTTTCTAAACCATATTCCCAACAATACGAACATATGGATCTGACATTCCCCTCAAAGCTAGTGCTAATAATTGTCATTATAATATGACAATCATGACTCTTGAGCCCACAAATTTCTTTTTTTTTTAATATATCAACGCATCTAGAAATATTGGCAGTATAACCATTTGGAACCTTCATCCTCTTCAATAACTTACAGAACTCACATTTTTCTTCTTTTTTTTTTCAGTGAAAAACAAGCTGGGGTATAGTTAGTTTGTTGGATGCATTCTCTTTTAGGTGAAGTTCTTGTCTAATACCCATCAACCTCAAATCATGACACGCATTTAAATGGTCTTTTTTTTTTTTGTATCCAAATCCAGTAGTGTCCTAATCACACTTTCACACACTTTTTTTTCAATATGCATCACATTTAGATTATGGCGTAATAAGTTATCCTTCTAATATGGCAATTCAAAAAATATGCTCCTCTTTTTCCAATTATATGGCAATGCAGAATTCTAAACTGTCTTTCCAAATTTAATTTGGTAGCACTTTAACATATCCAGTATCATAGAGCCACTATGTTAGGGCCAATCTTTTCTCTTTCGTTCGATCAAAAGACTTTTCATTGTTTCTAAATAGATGATTATTTTCTAACCAATTTCGATGACCTATCATATAGCAATATTTTGAACTATGTTTCGATCACAAAAAGCAAATATCCTTATGACAAGATGGATATGTCAAATTTCCTTTTATACTCCATTATGATAAGTTTGCACATACTGGAAAGTCACTGATAGTCCATAATAATGATGCACGCAAGTTAAAATTTTGTTTTCTCGATATATCAAAAGTTTCAACTTCAACTTCTCACAATTGCTTTAATTCCTCGATCAAAGGTTCCAAATACATATCAATATTATTTCTAGGAGCATAAGGGTCAGTTATGAGCAATGACATTATGAAGTTAAGTTATTTCATATACATCCACAGGGAAGGTTATATGACACCAAAATGACTGGCCATGAGCTATGGGAAACACTTAACGTCTTAAAAGGATTCATTTTATCATAGGCTAGCCCAAGTCGAATATTTCAAGATTCTAGAGCAAAATCTTTGTATTGATGATCAAAAGTCATCCACGCTGAGGAATCTCTAGGATGTTGCATACAACCATCATTTTCACGATCTTTTAGTCATCAAATCTGATGTCTTTGATGACATGAATAATCACTGTAATTTCAGTATCAACAGAACATGACGCAAACATAAAATGAAACATAAAAAAAAAAACACAAACTTAGTCCTACTTTAGAAAATTAAAAAAAAAAATATAAAATGAAATGCTTTATATTTATTACATACCTAGGTGTAGTGTAGACTCGCATTCTTTGGCATTTGCATGCTCCTTTCCATATAAAATACAGTCGTCAGGGCATGCATCAATCTTTTCATAACTGAGTCCTAATTTGTTTATTAGCTTTTTTGTCTCATAAAATGAATTTGGTAATGCCAACGCATTTGATATGATATAATTAAATAATGAATGATAATTTTGTAAAGCTTTTACAGCCTGGGTAAAGTTCCTTCTCTGTGTCTTTCATCAACTTGTAAAATTCACTTTCTTTTTCATTTGGCTTATCTCCTTCAAGTTCAAAATTCTTACCCCAAAACTCATGTTCTTGACTAGCTCCAAATGATCATGTACAACCCCTTGCATATCAATGTTATAATTCAATTCATGAATATTATTTTGAGTTTCTAAATTTTGTGCAACATGAGATGATGCTTCTCTATGGAGTACTCACTTAGTGTACCCTTCCATAAACCCATCGCATATAAGATATTCAAATGCTACTTCGCAAGTGATAGGTATAACAAGTCTACACTTCACACAAGGACAAACAATCGTATTTTGATAACTAGCATTTTGAAACATAATATTCAAGAATATAACTACTCCTTTTTCATATGAGTCATTCAATCTGAACTGGTATATCCAACTCTTATCCATAACTAAATTCTTCTACAAAAACACAAAGTGATTCCTATGTGAATCTATAAGAAATTATTTTTCAAAAAATACACTAACATAATATATCACGTAGCAATTAGAAAAAAAAAGTACAATTACTAATTTTATATCATGTACAATTCTTAGTTGGACAGCTAGTTAGAGTTATAAATTTAGAAAAAATAAAATAATACAAAATATAGCAAACATAAATTGACCACATTTATGGTCTTACTTGAACAATGAATGTTTAAATTGATATAAATTTACCTTTTCTTTGGCTAAAATATTTACAAGTTCATTGATTTACTTATTTTTCTTTCTTTTTATTATTTTTCTAAACATCATTTACACAAGTTAGAAAATTTTCACGAGGCAATACAGTTAGTTTATATAATTTGACATCTAACCAATTCATGGAAATAAACATAAAAAGAAAGAGAGGAAGAAAAGAAAAAGATCGCATTAGTAAATTCGTATTTGTTACCCAAAGATTTGTGATGGACAATGATCTCATTATGTCTTTTACTTTGCGCGTGAATAATCAGAACTCATCATATATTATGTATTTATATTATTGAGCATCTAATTTGGGAAGGAAATCAATTCTACTAGGATTCTAATTTCTAAAATGCAATAAAAAAAACAATAGTCTGACAGATATGTGCATACGTCTTACAATATATATATATATATATATATATATATATATATATATATATATATATATTACCTTTTTAATAGATATACACGACTTATTTATATTTATATGTTTTTCCATCTTTTAATATATATATTTTAATATATATATTGAAAGAATTATGTGTTTAGATATATTCTTATACGTGAAAACACGTATTTTTCCCTTCCAAAAAAAAACCTACTATAGATTTAGTAGATTTAACACGTGAAGTTCTGCATTTAATTATTTGTTTTATTAGACGTCCAAAAATTGCTTAAACTTTTCCTTTCGAAAAAAATAGCTTAAACTTTACAATTAAAAAAACAACACGTATAGACCTTTAAATATTTTTACTAAATCTTTTTGAATTAACCACATCTTTTCAAAAAAAATTTTGAAAATAAGGTTGTTCCAAAAATCAAAATATCTCACCCATTATTCTATCTCTTATATTCCAGTTTTTCAATTTTCACATAATATGGCGATTTCTTTTCTTTGGAGAGAGGAGCTTTTTTTTTTTTTTTTTGCTCTTGTTTGGGNACTATCATCTTTTTTTGTCCTATGTTCACACTAATCGCATTATATATATATATATATATATATATATATATTGTATTGTCAAATGTTTCGTTAACCAAATTTTTCTAGATAGTTAATACTAATAACTCTGATCTTTAATTCAAAAAAGAAAGTCTCATCTCTTGACAACGCTTTAAGATAATTTTTGAAGCAAGAACTTTACAACCATTTCTAAGAGATAAAAATAGAAAACATTAATGTTATATGCTAACCTAATTATCTATTGGAAGTGGCTATTAGATTTTAGAAATGCTAAAACTCTTATATGGATTTTTGTTTTTCTCAGTGTATATTCTTCTTATAATTTATAGATATTAAATGACAATGAGCGTATGACTAGAAAATTTTTCAATTGAAACCTGAGTAAGTATGGATCCGTATATGCAGTATAGATTAATGACTTCAGAAGATGATACGTGTTCGTTTACAGAAATGTTGACTGGCAAAAATACTACAAAAAAATATTGTCGAGGTCTAACACAAATGGGTGAGATTTGGGAAACTATAATGATGAAAAGGTACCAATAACTTGTGACAAATTCAGACAACTAGATGATGAAAATGCAAATAAATTATCAAGTTTTATTAAGACATTAGTATGAGATGGAAAAAAAAATGCTCCAATCAATTATAAGAATTGGCATAAGGTACCTCCTAAGTACAAGATTGAGATGTGGAATATCATACAGGTATTAACTATCTAACTAGTATTCAATTTGAAAGTTTAGATTACAATTGAGTCGATTGTTAATGACAATATAACCTTTTTGGTTTACTAATTAATGGCATTATTTATATTACTATATAAAAAGTTTATAATTCCAGATAGTGCTAAGAAATGGATCATGAAGATTTGTGGTAGAAAATTAAAAGATTGGAAGTCTTTTCTAAAAAAAAAACTTATTATATTGAGCACTTGACTTTTGAGGAATAAAAGAAGTTCAAGGACAAAAGGGTATATGATGATCAATGGGAAGAATTACTATTGTATTGGGTAACTGAAGGTGTAAAGGTACGTTTCATTTGAAATTATTTGTTTTTCTTTCATTGTTCTTTTTCAAGCATTTATTATTATCTGAACTATATTCTTGTTAATTTTTTAAAATATTTTTTAGAGGAGGAGTGCTAAAAACAAGACTAGCCATGCCAAAAAAAAGTATAATCATACAATTGGGACAAATTTGAGAAACATATTCTTATCAAAAATCGAATATTGTGATATGTTAAGCACTTAATATTAATTTCTTTTAAAGAAAAAAATAATTTTTATATTTTATAGAAGAAGAAAACTGGATCTATACCAACACGTGCAACTATATTCAAGGTTTGATACTCTAAAAAAATGGGAGTATTATTGATGACAGAATAAAATAAATTATGGTAAGATCAAAATATCTTTATAAATGATAAAAGTGTTTTTAATTCTAGCTATTTTAATTTATATTAAGACTACATTGTTTATAATATGATTAAATGATAATTATACCTACAAGAAAAAGCAAGCATGAATGAAGATGCATTAAAAGAGAAGAGCAAGAATGACATTTTTTTTTGAAGTTATGAGTGAAGAAAGGAATGGACAAGTTCATCTGTGTAGATTTGGTATCTGCCCATCTGATGTATAGGAAGATACATCAGCTTTGAAATAAAACCAAAATGAGTATGTATATGCCATGCAATCAGAACTAAATGATCTAAGATCTAGAATTCAGAATCTTACCAAGGCTCTTTCATGCAATCAGAATAATGGCAATGGCATATCTTTACTACAGGTTAATGGTTTATTTTCTTCCTCTCTCTCTCTCTTTGTCTATTTCTTCTTTTCTTTTTAATTTCTAAGATTACTAACTAATAATCGTACTTATTAACTTGAATTTGTTTATATATAAGCCCCCAATCAAAATAATGAGCATGTCATACCTATACAAAGGGTTTATTCTTGTTTTTATTTATTTTCTATTTAAATCTTTTATTTCATTTTGAAAATTACTAAACCATAATGTCTATTTATTAAATTGATATTAATGTATATGTAGGCCCCAAGTGCTTCTAGTTTTCATAACCAAGAACCTCGACATCAACAATGGTTTTCATCATCGGCATATGATATTTCTATTATTCAGGTAAATTCACACTATTATATTAGCTATTGTTATTATTATAATCTTTAACATGGTGACAGTTCTTTATTTAGATTCTGCTTTATTATTAGTTTATACCTAAAAATCAAATTATAGAAAATGTGTGTTTCAGATAATTAATGAGTAGGTATATTGTGTATATGTATAAATATATTTATAACTATTATATATGAACTTTGATTGAGTGCATGTAAACTGGGCGGTGATTTATTAATGGACGTATAGCAAATTAAAAAACTAAAGAAATATGTTGATGTAGAAAAACCATGTCTATAACAATTATTTCTTATTATTTTTGTCTTTTTTCTTTTTCATTTATGGAAATCAAATATAAAGCTAAATAGATGAGAAGTAGATCGGAAACTAAAGCAAAATAAGCAAGAAAGAAAAAAGACATTTAGAAAAAGATAATATATAATTTTCATTTTGGATTGCTAGATATTTTATATTTATTATTTACATGCCATATATAATTTTGACTGTGTAGGTCGAAAAAGTGGTCAATCTTAAGAGTATAACTAGTAAACCTGAAACAATTGCTATTGGTCTCTTTGTAGTAAAAATCCATCCAAAGAAGTTGGAAGATAAGCACTGGGATCATTTTTTCCAAAAATTATTATTCAAGTTCCTATCAAGCCTAATGAACTATTAATTAGATTATACGGACAATTGAAGACAATTGGTCAAGCTGTTGGAGCACGTATTGCATGGCTCTACAACATTTGTAGTATGTTGAACAAAAAATTAAACATGAAAAAGTATTTTGTTAATTGTTTTTATTTCAGTTTTCTTCTTTTCTTACACCTTATTTTCTTTAAATATAAAATATGTTTTAGATCAAGATTCATTAGACTTTTTTTCCCCCTTATATTAGGATGGTTAGTTATGTGTTTGATAATTAGTTTTTATTTACAATTTTGTACATTTCCCAGGATTCTAATATGCAGCTTCATGAGTGATTGGAAGTACTCTAAATTTCTAGTAAAATATTTTCTATTAAATATTTTTACTTCTGTTTGAATTTTCATGGATGATTTATGTATATAGATGTGTCTGCTCTTTCTTTTTACTAATTTAGTTGATGTACTCTTTTTCCTAGCTAAGATTTTTCCCATTGAGTTTTGCTTTGCTAGGTTTTAACGAGGCATAACTCGGTAAAATATTTTTTTTATTTTCTGTTAGTAGTTTCCTTTTTGAACTATTGTACTTTTCTTATTTATTAAACTTAATTTCTAGCTCAAAGTTACTAAATACAAGAGGCATTTCATTTTATTTAATATGATAATTAGAATTTGTCTTTAAATTCCCTAAAAAATAATTAGTTTTAAAAAAATTACCTAAAGAAGTTCTATTAATTTTTTTAATCAATACCATTTTAATTATTAATAAATTGAAATTGTTGTTTGACATTATTATGTGCCATTATCACAACATAATGTTATTTTAAAATGTCATCATTTCTTTTAAAAAACATAATTTAGTGACATTTTTCGAAATGTCATTATAAATTTATAATATGCTTTAATAACATTTTTAAAAATGCACTGATTTTTTTTAATTTTTAAAATATTTATTTTAATAAAAAAAACTAGTTTAGTGACATTTTTTGAAATGTCATTATAAATTTATAATATACTTTAGTAACATTTTTGAAAAGCCACTAATTTTTTCTCTAAAAAATTTAAAATATTCATTTATTTATTTATTACATAATTTACTGATATTTAAAAGTGTCACTAGTTTAATTTAGTGGCATTTAATAAATGTCACTAAAAAAGATGATATAGTGACATTTCAAATATCACTAGACTTTTAGTCGCATAAGCATATTTTACATATTTCATAAAATTCACTAATTGCACAAATGTAACTAAAAGTAAGTAACAATAATATTTTTAAATGTCACATATGAGGATTTTTGTTGTAGTGGGTCATCTTGCTCTCCCTAATAGCTATTTTCAACTTGTTGTATATGCATGGTCAAATAATTTGCTTAGATCACATTCAATGCGCCAGCTATTATTGAAGATGTGACCCCAAACAAGATGCCACAATTATTGACCAAATTAAGGAAAAACAAAACGAGGAAAAAGAGGATATATAAGGGAGAGGGGTTCAAGTATAAATATCCATCTCCACATCTTTATTTGGATCCCATTCCTAAATCATCTTCCCCTCTAAGAGAGAGTTCAATCTTGAAATTCTTTTTAGTGTTCTACTTGTATTCTTCTATTTCAAAAAAGAGATGTTTTTTTGTTCTCTTCTTGTATTTAGAGAGAAGTAAGTTTTAATCTCTTTTTTATAGTAAAATTCTTCACAGCTTTGTCTGTGGATGTAGCCTAAATTGGATAATCCACGCTGAATCATTTGTATATCTTATCTTTTTCATTTTACCCAAATTTTTTTAATTCTATTTTAGCTGCTTGTTATCGCTTCAGCCAAAGTCGATCTCCCAACAGTGGTACTAAAGCCATTGGTTAGAATACTATTCACGGGCATATACTATTCATTTGTACAGAACTATTCACATGTATGGTTCATGTATACGGTAATATTCATATACAGTACCACCGAATAAATCGTGGTGAACAAAAATAATAGTGAAATTCAATATTGAGAAGTTCAATGGTAGCAATTTCTCTTTACAGAAAATAAAGATAAAAGTAATCTTGAGAAAAGATAATTACCTAACAATACTTGAAGAAAGGTCTGCTGAGATTAATGATGATAAAAAGTTGGATGAGATAGATGGTAATGCTATCGCTAACCTATATCTGACACTAGCAAATAGAGTTTTGTCAAGCATTGAAGTGAAGAAATCATCCAAGGAGATATAAAATATACTGACAAAGTTATATTAAATCAAGTCATTTCAAAACAAAATTTTAAACCAAGTCACTTCAAAATAAAATTTTCTTAAAGAGAATGTTATAAGTACCTTAGATGATGGAGAAATTATGTACAATAAAGCAACAACAGTTTCTAAAGATAGAAGGTAACTGACTAATATTTGGTTAGTAGATTTAGGAGCAACATGGCACTTGATTTATCACAGAGAGTAGTTACACACATAAGCCTATCTCTGTAGGATCTGTGTTTATGGGTAACGTGATCATGCCTTATGAATCACTAGGATTGGTACTATCAAAATAAAGATGTATGATGATACTATTCGTACTATTCAAGAGGTGCAACATGTGAAAGGCTTGAAGAAAAATCTATTATCTTTGGAATCATTGGATAATCTTGGTTGCAAAACTCATGTCAAGAATAGAATCATGAAAGGCGTGCTTGTAGTAATGAAGGCAGAGAAGATTGCAATAAATCTATACATAATTAAAGGAGATACACTAATGGAAGTGGAGGCATCAGTTACTTTAACAAATTCCAGAGAAGAATCAACGATGGTGTAGTATCATAAGCTCGGCCATTGTTAGAATGAGGCTTAAAGATTCTCTCTGAATAGAGATTACTTTCTAGTATCACAAAGGTATCTTTACCCTTTTGTGAATATTATGTCACAAGCAAAAAGTTCTAGACTTGGCTAACTTTGATATTTGTTAAACACTAATGATGTCCTTAGGAGGAGCTAGATATATTGTATTTTTTATTGATGATTACTCTAGGAGATGTTGGGTGTATCCTATCAAGAGAAAGGTAGATGTGTTTTCAGTCTTTAAAATATTCAAAGTGCAGGTAAAGCTTAAATTTGGAGAGAAGATCAAGCGTTTGAGGAAGGACAATAGAGGAGAATATACAAGCGATGAATTTGATAACTTTTGTTAACAAGAAGGTATCAAGAAGTAGTTCATAGCGGTGTACATTCCTCAACAAAATTGAGTGGCAGAGCAGATGAACAAAACCTTGTTAGAATAGATAAGAGTAATGTTGAGAGCTATAGGTCTACCAAGATATTTTGGGCAGAAGCAGTCAAAATTGCATATTATGTGATCAATCGATCCCCATCTATAGCGATTGATTTGAAGACACTAATAGAGATATGGACCGGTAAGCCAATTGATTATTCTCACTTGTATACATTTAGAAGTCCTATGTACATGATGTATACTACTCAAGAAATCACAAAACAGATTCAAAGTCCAAAAAATGTGTATTCTTGGGATATGTTGATGGAGTTAAAGGGTATTGCTTATAGGATTCCGCTTCTTATAAGGTTATCATCAACAGAGATGTGATATTTGTAGAAAATAAACTGTAAGAAAAAGGAGACAATAGTAATCTAGAAACTACTATAGTTTGTATAGAAAAGAATGCTAAAGATTTGGATTTTTCTAAAGCAGTACTAGAGCATGAAGTAGAAGAAGCAGTCGAGAAGAGGCTTCTAAAATCCATCGGCCAACTCATGAGAGAAGACCATCGATGTGGCACTCTGATTATATTACTGAGGGCAACATTGCATACTACCTTCTAACAGAGGATGGGGAGCTAACAACTTTCCATAAGGCTACTAAAATCCCAGATGAATCCCTATGAATAACAGCAATGCAAGAAGAAATTGAAGCCTTTCACAAAAACAAGACATGGGATCTTATTTCACTTCCATAAAGAAGGAAGGCCATTGGAAACAAATGGGTCTACAAGCATGATAGCAATGATCAAGTGGGGCGGTATTATGTGAAATTGGTGATAGAGGGATATGCTCAGAAAGAAGGTATTGACTTTAATGAGATATTTTTACCTGTGGTTCGACTTACAACAGTTATAGTAGTTCTAGCAATGTGTGCAACATTTGACCTATATCTAGAGCAACTAGATGTGAAAAATACTTTTCTTCATAAAAAACTTAGAGAAGAAATTTATATGCTCTAACCAGAAGGTTTTGCTGAAATAGGCAAAGAGAACTTAATTTATAGGTTGAACAAATCTCTATATGGTCTCAAACAGATACTAAGGTATTGGTATAAGAGATTTGATTCCTTTATCATAAGCCTTGGATACAATAGACTCGGTTTAGACCACTGCACATACTTTCGGAGGCTTGATTAAGATAATGATTTCATTATCTTATTGTTGTGCATGGATGACATATTGGTTGCGAGCTTCAACAAAAGTAGAGTCTCAGTATTAAAGGAACAGTTAGCTAGGAAATTTGATATGAAGGTAGAGTCTTAGAAGAATTATTTAAAGATAATTTTGTGACACTTCAATATATAAGATTGTAAGATAATTTCTATCTCACTTCCTTTTAATTTCAAGTTATCTTCCAAGATATGTCCCAACAATGAAGCAGGAGGATGGAGATGTCTTGAGTACCACATGTATCAGTGGGGGAAAGCCTAGCATTCGCTATGATATGCATAAGACCAGACATTACACGAGCAATAGGAGTGGTTTATCAGTACATGACGAATCCCAGTAGAGAGCATTAGAATACTGTGTAGAGGATTCTGAGGTACATCCAAGGAACCTCAGAGGCTGCATTACATTACGAAGGATCAGAATTTACTATCAAATGATATGTTGATTCAGATTTTGCAGGTGATTTTGACAAATGAAAATCTATTATAGACTATATATTTACTCTTACAGAAGGAGCTGTAAGCTAGGTTTCGAAATCGCAAACTATTATAGCTTTATCTACAATAGAAGCAGAATATATAGTGACTACACAAGCTTGCAAAGAGGCTATTTGGATTCAAAAGTTATTCGAAGAGTTCACGTACAAACAAGAGAAGATTCCTTTGTTTTGTGACAGTCAGAATGCCTTCACATTATGAGGAATCTAGCCTTTCATTCTAGGACAAAACACATAGATGTTTAATATCACTTTATTCGAAAAGTGGTAGAAGATGAAAGTGTGGACATGAAGAGAATTCACACTAAGAAGAACCTAGCAAATGGTTTAATTAAACCAATCAAAACTGATAAGTTCTAATAGTATAAATCCTCATATGGCCTAGTAGAAACCTATAAGCAACATAAAGAATTGACAAGGGAAGAAACAAGATATTTATCAAGTGTAAAGATATAATTAAAATCAAGTTTTCAAGTAGGAGAATGTTATATATGTATGGTCAAATAATGTGGCTTAGACCACATTTAATGTGGTAGCCATTATTGAAGGTGTAGCAGGTGTCACCATTTTTGACCAAAGGAAAAAAAAATAGAGGAAAAAAGGGATGCATAAGAGAGAGGGATTCAACTTTAAATACTCCTCTCCACATCTTCATTTGAATCCCATTCCAAAATCCTCTTCTCCTCTCAGAGAGAGTTCATTCTTAGAATTTCTCTTAGTTTTCCACTTTATTTTCTCCCATTTTAAGAAAGAGAGGTACTTTTTTTCTCTTCTTATATTTAGAGAAAAGTGGGCTGTAATCTCCTTTTCATGGTGAAATTCTTCAAAGCCTTGTCCGTGGACATAGTCTAAATTAGGTGAACCACATTGAATTTTTTGTGTGCCTTATCTTTCTCATTTTGTCCAAATTTTTTCAACTCGTATTTTAGTTACGTGTTGTCACTTCCACAAAAACCGATTTCCTAACACAATTGATAATTGGTACACAAACTCTCTATGCTATAGTGGGTGGAACATGAAATTGACAAAGATGCATGAACATAAAAGGAGGGTAAGTGAATCAGGAGAGGACAAACACAAACTATGAAGACAGAAAATTAGATAAAATCAGAGGTGCAACTTGCTCCTATGTTATATATGGGAAAAAAAATTACCATTTACAAAATAACAAGAAACATATATCCTAAGTCAGAGGTGCAACTTGTACAATTGCGTACGATTGTTCTTCTTTTGTTCTATTATCTTCCTTCTAGCTTGATCTGACCATTATATTATTACACACCGGTTTTCTTACTCAACCCCACAACAGATCAATCTCAGCAATCCAAGCTCAAACATTTGAACATTAGAACATCTTTAAATAATTATGCTTACGAATACTTATTTAAGAATTCTATCAAACACTTTAAGTATGCTAAACCTCTGTCGACGTTCCTCATCCAACCAGAATTCTAACATTGAGCTCAACACTATAAAACAACAACACCACCACCATCAAGGGTATAATCTAATTTATAGCTTTTTTGTAGCTATTTTAACAGCCAAAAAAAGAAGGAAAATGCACTACTAATCCCATAAATCTGCATCTCATATTAGGTTTAAAAAATGTTACCTATTTTATCTATGGTTAAACTCGGCATGAACGCATGAAGAAAAGCAAAGCTAAGATTATTTCAAAATTAGATAGTCATAGGGAAACAATTATTTCAAAATTTCCCAATTAAGTAAATAATGAAGTTACTTTGATAAGAAGAGTAAAATTTTATAATCACTTGAGCGTGTAAACATCCTTCTATAAGTTCTCTTAATAACATTGACATATTGGGACATGACCTATAATAGAAAAGAAGTAGAAAAATTTTAAAATTATCATCCCGAAAAAAAAAAAACAAAATCAGATAAAAGATAATCGCAAGAACATTCGAAGTCAAAAAGATATCTGATTTATTCGACAAAAACAATTAGTAACATTCAAAGAAAAAGTTCAAAAAGTTTATTCGCCAAAAACAATTAGTACCAATATTACAATATGCTCCTAATTTCCGTTATTTATTTCTAGACCATTTCCTCAAAAACAAAGACTTAATCATTTCCAACATATTCAGTAAAAGAACAAAAACATTGAATCAAAATGTTAGTGCCTACTTTATCATAAAGTCTAGCTTTTGCGTGTAAAATAATGTAATCTACTCATCTGACGGCTACATATAACTTTTGTTTACAGTTTGTTAGGACCAAAGTATTGGTAATCAATTCCCAAAAGCTATAAACTCAAGTCATTGTGATAAAAATACCAAGTTGTTATAATAGGTTTGTTGATGTTGTAAAAAATTTGTTGTAGCAGATTTACATGATTACTCACAATGAATTTGTACAAGCTGAAAATCTAAATTTAGTAAACTTTTTATTCTTGCATCTTTTGCTCCAATTTTTTTTATTAAATATTTCTAGAACGATAATATAGATTAGCACTGTTAAATTTTTATGACCAATTGGATCATATTGATTAAGATATTTTGTCTCATCATCCCTTTGATTAAGTTTTTATTTTTAGCTTGATTTATGCTCTTTATTTCCTCAAATCTTAGATAATGATTATTGACAGGTATATAAGCAGAATCATGATGATATTTCATCCATTATGGTATAGATAATCTTCTCATTAAATTAATGTAATTAATTTTATGAACTGCTAAGATTTTCTAGCGAAATCTATTATAAAAATTTTTATTGTTTAAGAAAAGTTCTCTTGATTGAATTTATTGACTCTAATTAATTGTGAATCCATCCTTATCTTTAAGGAAAGCTTTTGTAGATATGAAAAAGTGATTTTAGCTGATTAAGAAGAACCAAAATTGTGCAAAACTTTTCTCAATATAGTTAGACACTTTTCATGAACAATTCATGAAAACTATTGCAATAACTTTCTAACTGTCTAAATAAGGAATGAGAATAGATTTCATAAGAATTCATTCTTTTTTATTTTCAGTCTATTCACACCAAGGGAGCACAAAATTGAGGTAGAAAATTCATCTATAAAAGTTAAGTGAATCCAAGGGATTTGTCTGTACTTCGTTTGAAAGAAAATACTCTTTGAAAGAACTTTATGTAAGGCATAGAGTTTATTTTATTGTCATTGTGAAACTTAGAGAGCTAGTGAGTTTTCTAGGATTCTTTATTGACTGTCTATTAACTCTATAAAATTAGAGTTATCTAGTACTATTATGTCTTAAGTTTTGCTATGTTCTTATTTGAATTAAGTTGATTCGAATATTTTTCTTGTTGTTTTGATATTTTGTTTGTTTATGTTGATAGGAGAATGAAACAAAAGTACTTGATGCAAAATGAGGTAAATTTGTATCTCTTAAATAGATTTTTCAAACCATTGATCGAAACTGAATCTGATACGGTTGTAACATAATAAAAATGAGGCAAATCAAAGCTAAAACGAAGAAATGGCGCATTCAGGAAACCACAATGCCAAACCAGTAGAAAAGTGGTACCCTAGTGCCAACTCTTGGGTAGTTTTGGTACCATAGCTTTGGCACTACGGCACTTCCTCCTACATCCTGGATCAATAATTGATGGCCGAGATTAAATTGTTAATGATCAAAAGATCCGAGTTCGACTTGCCTTAAGAATGCACGAGTCACCTCTTTAAAACTCTATCTTTGGGGTTAAAAGAGGCATGTTGATATAGAAAGAAAGAGAGAGAGGCAACAATAGAAAGAGAAAAAAAAAGAAAAAGAAAACGAAGAAAATATACTCCAAGCCTCCATTTCTTGATTTTCTCACAACATCAATACCATTCTTTGTTCATACCATTTTCTATTTATTTTCTTTTGAGTTTTTTTTTTCATTGTACTTTCCATATTTAGAGAGATATATTATTGAGTACAATTCTTTGAGGGAGAATTCAAGAGAGTAAAAACTAAGTTTGGAGGAGATTGACAACCTCTATAAATATCTTCAAGCTCTTCAAATAGGAGAAATTCTAAAACTCTTTTCTCTTTGATATTTTGTATTTTTTGAATTCATTGTTTTAAAATATTATTGTTCTCAAGCTATGCCATGAACTAAATTCCTTTTTGTCTAGTTTTACTATATGAACCAACCTAGTAACTTGTATTTGTTTCTTTCTCTTCTCTTTCATTAATCAAATCCATTGTTGAGTTATTGTTTTACCTTATGCTTACTACTTCTACTTAATTGATCACCGAATAGATTATTGACTGAAATTTACTAGAAAATTGGACTTAGATGAAACAGCATAAGATTACCTAGTTTAGATGTACAGGATAAAAATATACCTATATGACTTGTGCAACCTCTTTGAGAATTACAAATTTAATGAATCTAGTTAATTATATTAGCAGTAACATATTAGATTGTCTTGATGTTTTTATTTATATCTTAGAAAAGAGTTTGTGAATACATTCAAATTCTAGGTTGACAACTCTAGTGGGTTAATTAATTTAAGAGAGAAATTGTGAAATAGCATGACAAGAGAATGGCTGGGGAATTAGTAAACTTAGATATTTTTCATGTTGATTTATCTTTTATTCAGTTGCATGAAATTTAGTTTCTTTTATTTTATTTCTTCAAAATCTATATTTTGGTTGTTTGGATAAAATTAGAATTAACCAATTTTAATACTTAGCTTAGACTTAGTAATCAATCTTTGTGCATTCGGCACTCTAATTCCTAAATCTGTATTAGTTGTGACCATGTGCAGTTATATAGAAGTGTGTGAATTTATACTTGTATATTCTAACCAACAAGTTTTTAGAACCGTTGCTGGGGATTGAAATACTAATTCGTGTTAATATTAATATCTATCAATTTTACCTTTAATTCAAAATTTTTGTTTACTTATTTTTTTTTAGGTATTTTCGATGGCATACTATGGTTATTATGGAGGTGGGGACATGAGCGGCATTGATCAACAATGGCACAAATCTCTCATAACTTTGAACACTCAATTGAGCGAATTAAACAAAAAAAGTCGAAATTATGGAGTGAGTGAATTGACCAAGAGAATTAATGCCTTGGGTACATAAGCTTCCCAGTGACCCTTTGTAAATTGCCAATTATATGGAGGAAGACACCTAAAAGCAGAATGCTCATATAACTTGTAACCGGTACACTTTGTTGTTAATGGCCATATGAAATAAAGTTATCCACACTCAAATTTCTACAATCCGAGTTGGCAGGCATACCGTGATTACTCTTAGTGCAACAATCAAGGCCCATTACTGTACTTTTATGATGAGCCTATGTTGTTATTGGAGTTTTCTCGTCAACCCTCTATACAAGAAGACAAGCCATTATTGGAGGAGGTGATTAAGCACTACATAAAAACAATAGATATATACCTCAGCAAGCAAGAGGAAAAGTCATCCTTGGAAGATATAATGATGTAGCAAATGAAAAGAATAGATACTTTCCTTCAAAAGCAAGAGGCCTCAATTCGAAATTTGAATTTCAAGTAGGCCATCTTGCTACATTCATCAACTATTCCGAAGACACCTTCCTTAGAAACACTGGCTCGACTCTGGAAGAGAAATTTTGCACCACTACAACTTGTAGTAGTTTGTATGATAATAAGTCAATTTTTGAGCTTTAAGAAGAAGAGGAAGATGAGAGAAATGCCACTATGCAAAGTGATATAGAGTAACATGTGATCATCAACACCATATCCTATGAAAAAAATCCGAACTCAAGGCTTCCATTGATGAAAAACCTTCAAATTGAAGACCTTGGAAAGGAATCTTCTTATCCACCACCACTCAATCAAGTGGACCATTGGTAACTCATTCTCGCTATTTCTTATCTCATAAATATGGATATGAAGTGTTGCATTCTAAAGCTAGGAGCTCGAAAGACCACATCCATGTATTAGGATGGTCAATTGATGATATAAAGGGTAGACCTCATTTGGTCTCAACTTGTGGATGAGCCACAAGCAAAAATTCAAGCTGAAGACTTTAATTCAAGCACTTCTTATTGAGTTTTTTGCCCTAAAAAACAGATTTCCAATTTTACCCTTTTGAGTATAAACAACTTTCTCTTATATGCAATTACGATATTTTCTAGATTAAACTATCTTAGTTGAATAGTTTATTCATCTGAAAAAGATTCTATGACTTTATATGTGTATAAAGAAACAAATATGATTAAGTGTTAATTATCGGAAGACTTGTTTCTTTATCTAAGTCTAAATGAAGTAGTTTACAATCTGTAAATAAAGATGGAATACTTTATTTACTATAGGTTGTAGTGTTTGTCTATCTCAACGGGAACGATGTGTCTCAAATCATTGAAGTATCTAAATTCTGATAGAAACACTAATACAACCTAAACAAATTATGTATATTAAACTAGACTAGATAATATAAAGAATTAGAGTGCCGTAACTCAATTCTTATATTATCACAAACTAGCTCTTAGCATATAAATCTTAATCCTTGATGTTTGACAAAGCTTACTTTCATGGGTTATAGCCTTTTGATTTGTTAAAAAACTAATCTCTATGAAATTAGAGGTGAACTCTGGCATATTAGAGGTTATGGCTTATGAATTAATGGGAATACCAAATAGTTAAAGACACTATACATTAATACCACTTTAGGTTCTTTCAAGATTCATGGAATAATTAAATTTAAGATCTTAGTATTCACTTTGTGAATTGGTTGATAATTTTGTCTAAATAGCCATTGAAAACAAAATTATTCCTTGATAGAAAGATGGTAACTTAAAGGTAAATAGGTGTTAGAGGTGTATTACAGTAATTTCACCTATCCAACTATGGCATTGTATAGGAATTCTATAAGTGGTATAGAATATGATAGATGGATCAGTTAATCAAGTTTAGTTGATTAAATCTCTATAAAAGGCATGACATTTAATCTAAGAGTATAATATTGAGCCTTTAGTGGAGTATCTCCTTTACTAATAATATTTATATAAATACCATAATAAGAGTTATTATGTATTTATCATATTTTTGGAGCTTAGATTATTTGGATCTATTAGGTCCCTTATCTAGCTCAATTAAGCTCATTAATTGGTTGGTGGTATTTATGAAATTAGTTTCATGTGACTGTGTAAAATAATGATTCTACACAAAAGTTGGTATTTTTATAAATAAGTTTCGTAAGTTGGACATATTTATAAAAATACACCCAAAGCCCAAATTGGAGAACAAGCCCAATGCTAATTCGACTAGGGTTAGCAGTTTTGGGTCCTATGTATATAAAATATATGAGAGAAAAAACTACACAATAACTCATATAGAGTCAAACGCATAGACATAGAGAAAGGGGGAGAAAAAGTTAGCTAAGGCTGAGAAAGAGAGGAGAGAAAAAGTTTCCTACTATCTCACAGTCTCATCTCACGTCCCGGTATTCTATAGGATCAAGAAGGCGTTCTTGATCTTGATCATTCTCCAACGAAGTTTTCGACTTGGTGCCCACCCGTCTCATCATCCAAGAGCAAGAGTATAGACAAGAAGATCTAAGGTTGGAGGTTTGATCACCATCAATAAGGAGATCAGGGAGGAACACACTATAAGAGGTAAATCCTAATCTCATCTCTAGGGTTTTGTATCTAGATTTGATTTATGTTGTACATGATCCTATATATGATGCATGTGTGTTATATGGTTATGAAAACTGTTTTCATATAAAAATTTAAAACCTAAATCTGCTAATTTTTCTGCTGCGTTCATGATATGATCATGTATTTTTCCATATCTGCATGCACGCATGATTGTCTTAAATATTAGGTCAATTAACCAACAATTGGTATCAAGAGCCCAGGTTCATATGTATAGCATAATATTGATCCAGGTTATGTGATTGAGTTTGAGCAATTTTTATTTATGATAGTTAAATGATTCAAGGTGATGAATGATACTTAATTATCTATACTATTGATTTTTGCATGGTGAGAAAAATTGTGGATTGTGATTCTAGAAAAATTAGGTTTGGGTGTTCTTGAATTTTATGGTTGATAGATACATGAGCATGTTTTCAATGAGTATGAAAATCTGAATTTTTTCTAGAATTTTTGATGTTTTTAATTTTTTCAGTATTTAAAAAAAAAAACTTTTGGCCAAGCCTAGCCCCGCACGTGCGGCTCACCTGCGCGGTCGGCCTGCACACAGGTGCTGGGCGCTGGCGCGTGCGGGCTACCTCGTGTGGCCTGCGTGCATGGCTCACATGCGCAACACGCCAGCGCGCGGCCCGTGCACCATGTACACCCAGCACACACGATTAGTGCGCGCTTATGGCACGGCACCTACTATGCCAGTGTGTGGCACTTGCTACCGTGCACGCAGCTCGTCTGCGTGGCCAATAGCCCATGTGTACGGCCCGTGTAGCGCCCGAGTGTGCGGCTGCTGTGTCCAGCGCATGCCATGCACTGTAGTCAGGCTGCCCGACTCGATACCACCCGTTGCTCCATTTTTCACCACTCTTTTGGGCAGTGATGGCCCGTAGGCCGACTGTGGTGGTGTTTCTGCCACTTTCAATTTTTTCTAAATTAATTAATTAGATAATTATTTAATTTGAATTCAAATTTTAAAATAGAAAACTATTCAAATTAGATTCGGATAGTTATCTATTTTTAATTTATCCTATTTTAAATTTGATTTACTTTAGGATAATGTTATACTTGAATTAATTAAATAAATAGGATATTATCTAATAGTTAATTTGAATTTGAATAGGAGATCTACTAATTTTATAAATTGGATAAGATTTCCTATATTAACTCTATTATTTGAATGTTGAATTTAAATAGATAATGATTATTTAAATTAATTAGATATTTAATGTAATTAGATATGATTAGATAATTATCCTAATAAATCTAATAGTTAATTTGAATTTGAATAATATATTTACTTATTTTTGAAATCATATAAGATTTCCTATCAGTTTTATTTAAATTTCAAATTTAAATAAGTAACAACTATTCACATTAATTTGATATTTAATATGATTAAATATGATTAGATAATTATCTATAAATTATAGATCATCATGTTTATTCTCTTAAAGTTTGATAATCTATGATTTCCATGATGATCTCTTTGATTATGTTTGGCCTTGTTCATGTTTATGAGTATGCTCTATTTTGTATGATGATTGATTGATTTAATGAATTTAAATAATAATCAATTAGATATTACTATGAGTTTATGATTACGTGTTTGTCATTTTGAGTTTGATTTTAGTATGTTCTTGACTCTCTATGTGTTTATAATTTATGTTTTATGTTCTTGAAAAAACTGTATGTAGAAAGTCGTTGGATCTCTAATTGTGTTATAGTTTTTTGAGAAAAAATGATTAATAATTAAGTTACATTTTTTTTCTGGGGTCGGAAAAGTTACGAGGTGGCGCATGACTAAGAGCTATGTGCACTGCTCGTGTGTGCCGCGGCGAGGAAACCCTCTTGCTGGCTGCACAGGTGGCAACCCATGCCTTGACTGCGCGAGAAAAACCCTACACACTAGTTGTGCAGATGGCTTCCTGTGTGTTGCCTGCATGGGCGTTACCCCTAGCTGCATGAGTGTTGCCTCGCTCCCATGGCCGCACAAGCTTTGTGCCATTCCAGTGACCATGCAAGTTTCGCCTCGCTTTGATGAGCTGGGTAGATGCCATCTTGCATGATGACTGTATGGGGACTTCACGAGTATATGGACGTATGAGATTTGTCCTATGCATGGCTATATAGGTGCCATCTTACATGGTGACTGCATAAGCACTTCTCAAGTACGTGGATGCATGGGATTTCTCACATGCGTGGCCGCGTGGTGCTCCGAGACTGTCGTGTTCCCGATGGCTTCCCATTCTAGCATTCCGATTGGCATTCTGATGCCGCTGACGTCCAATTATCTATTTTAGATAATTTCCTATTTTAAATTTCCTTTTTAGAATTAAAATTAGAGATAATTTAGAAAATTTGAATTAGTTACCTTATCTAATTTTTGAAATTTAAATTTTGGTAACTAACCTCATAATATAAAACTCTTTCAGAAAATCCTATACTCACTAATTTTTTAAAATTTTAATATTTGAATTTAAATTAAGGATGAGATCCTTGGTTTATGGAAAGATTTAAATCACGGATTAGATCCTCAATTTAAATAAATTTAAATTTAGGATAAGAACCACAATTTAAATAAACTCAAATCAAGGACAAGATTACTTGATTTAAGAAAATTTAAATGACTATTTAAATGTGATCAGGATTATATATTTAAATAAATTTGATTTCAAATTTAAATACGGATAAGATCCCATTATTTAAGGAAATCAAATCCTATCAGTTATCATTGTGAGATAATAATTATTTAAATTAAGTACGAGATAATTAATTTAAATAGATAGGAGCTTATTAATTAGATATTATGTGATAATATTTAAACTTTTGAAATTTAAATATTTAGTTCAATATTGATTAAACTATTTATGTGATAATTAATTGTTAATTTGAATTTGAATTTGATTTGAATTCAAATTTAGCGATATTTTAAGAGATATAGATAGTTAAATCTTCTACAATTTAAATTTAAAACATATGAAGATTTCAAATTAAAATTAGATCGAACATCTTATCTATCCAAATATATATGAATTTGAATTTAAATTAATTGTTTATTTTAATCTAATTTAATGGATAATTAGAAATTATAAGATAATCTCTTTATTTTTAATGTGATTAAAAATGATGATTCATGTTACGAGATAAATCTAAATTTAAATTTATATGATTGGGTAGTATTACTATATTAATTATTTGATAGTTAATTTAAGATTTGAAATTCAAATATTGAATTTAAATCAAGAGATAATTTAGAAGATTTAATAAGATTAAACTTTCAAAAGATTATTTATATTAATTTTCTAATAGATAATTTATGATTTGAAATTTAAATGTTGACTTTAAATTAAGAGATAATCTAGAAAATTTAATAAGATTACATTTTCAAAAGATTATCTATATCAGTTATCTAATAATTAATTTAAAGAATTGAAATTCAAATTTTGAATTTAAATCTGAAAATAATCTAATAGATTAATGTGATTAAATCTTTTAGATAATTAATTTGAGATTTGAAATTTAAAAATTAAATTGAAATCAACAAATATTTACAGAGATTTAATTTGATTAATTCATCTACATATCTAATTTTAATCTTGTGGAGATTTTAATTAATAAATATCTAAATTATCCAATTTAAATTTAAATTTAAATAGAAATTTTACATTTTATTTTAATGTGATTAAAAAAATGATTTGAATATTATGAGAGAATTTCAAAATTCAACCAGTGGGAGATATTTTAATTATGAATTTAATTTTCAAAATACGAAAAGATTTTGATTTGAAACGATGGCTTACATCATGAATATCATCATATCTACTCAAGAAACGATAGGGTTTTTTCAAGTCTCGCCAAATCCTAAAGCAGAAAATGACATGTGGATGGGACTATCAGAAAAGTGGATATGCATGATCTTAAAAAGATATGATTTGAGATTTGGCAACCCTTCTAAGGTTTTAAGTTGACCCCATCAACATTGCACTCTTAAGCTCGCACTTATCAGAGTAGGAAGCTCCATCTACCCTAAAGGAACGATGGAGCTCGGGGGTAATTGTTGTGCAATCTTAAATCTATGATTAGACAACGCCAGGAAAGGAAAGTCAATAACTCAGATAAATGTGTTGGGTCGCATATGTGCTTGTTTGATCGAAATGCGACCATCTTCGAATGAGTAATGTAAGACCATCAGAGAAAGAAATTAGATCAATCTCCTCCAAATGAATAATCTGTAAGAAAAGGAAACAAACTTCTGGGTAGAGAATAAGTAATCTATTTAATTATATACTTTCTTGTTATCACAATTAAAAAATAATAAGTCACTCTCACCTATATAAAGGGAGCTCAGTCTCATTATTAATCATGATACAATAATCTCATAATCACTTTACTATACATTCTTTGTAATTCTCTTTTCGCTCTCATCTTGAGATTTCGAGAAACTCTTATAATTCTCCAGAAAATAGTAAAAAACAGTAGATGTAGGCTCATCTTTTTTGGGGCTAAACCACTATAAAATTCTTGTCTCTTTATTTACTTTACTTTATCAATACTTTTCATACACAAGTCATATCTTATAATTTCTTAAATTTATTGTTGACAAAACTTCCGTCAATAATATATATATATATATATATGTATGTGTGTGTGTATGTGTGAGAGAATTTATTCTTTATATTGGCCTAATCTCTCAATTTTGCAAAGAAATTTCTTTCTCGTAATTTATTTGTAAGAGATACTCACAACAATTTGGAAGTAGTGAACTTTCTTATGAAAAGCCATTCTTAATAACATCACAAGCCTCTACAAAGTATTAATGTTGAAAAATAAGCTAAAAGTAATGATTGAAGCTTCATAGAAATTATCTCAATAGTACTAAAGCTCATCTCCGAAGTATTGCTCACATACAACGTACTCGATTCCTTTTTTAGAGATTTTTCCCACGGAGTTTTGCTCTAAGTAAGGTTTTAATGAGGCGCTATTTGTGTCACGACATGAGGCCGGGGTCAATGAAAGAATGAGTATTTCATAAATTAGAAATAGCAAAAAGAACTAAATAAAAAGATTCAATTCATTCAAAATTTTTCCCCGAGGACTCTAACCTTTTAAAACTGGCCTCAACAAAATATTTAAATGAAAATAAAATCCCACAGTTATGTGTCACTCATTTAAAATAGACTGTATATTAAACAATTATTTTAATAGTCGTATATCACAAATCATCTCACACTCAAACTCAGACATAAGTAATATAAACCGTGTCCAGATTTCATATTCTAATTATGAAGTTTAATGAAATACAAATTCCTACTGAAATTTAAATATTTCACAAGTCTCGTAGGAATTTACCAAATTATAAATAACTAGTTATTCTACAAATGTCTCGATTTATCTTTTCTGATCCAAATTACACTGAGTGCCACCTGAAGGGAGGAAAGGGGTGAGCTAATGCCCAGTAGAGAATCAATTACAAGATCCTACATATATAAAAAATATACTCATGTTGAAGGTCCTGCATGGTCAGTATTCCATTCAAAATAGTCCACCAAACTCAAGTAAAAATCATAGTTCAATGGTCAAATATTTCAAACCATTGTAACATCCATTAAAACTAGTACATATCCATTCAAACTAACATATATCCATGTATGCACTCATGATGTCCAAAGTATCCTAATGGATCACTTGTAAGTCCAAGCCATCTAAACAGGCGCCGTAAGTCCGATCACCCGATGTACGGCATCGTATGTCCGATCACCCAATGTAAGGCATCATAAGTCTGATCACCTGATATACAGCATCGTATGTCCGATCACCTAATGTAAGGTATCGTAAGTCCGATCACTCGATGTAGGGCATCGTAAGTCCGATCACCCAATGTAGGGTATCATAAGTCCGATCACACGATGTAGTGCATCGTAAGTCCGATTACCCGATGTAGGACATCGTAAGTCCGATCACCCGATGTAGTGTATCGTAAGTCCGATCACCTGATGTAGGGCATCGTAAGTCGGATCACCCGATGTAAGGCATCGTAAGTGTGTGAATGTATGCGAATATTTCATAATTGACAAAATAAAGATATGCACCATTTGCACAAAATCTCAAAATAACTACGCAGTATTCTGTAATCAAATCGCTTCCATTCCTCAAAACTAAGTTCTCAAACCATTTTTTATTTTCTAAAAATTTCGATATTACAATAGTTATCTTCTATCAAAACCCAAAAATCCAATTTCCTACAGAAATCAATCCAAAATAGTATATATGACACGCTAACCAGTGTGACATGTCTCCCAGGCAGTTTATATCTTAAATCAAGTCAAAAATGGATATAAACATAATTTTTATAAATTATTTCACGAAATTCTATATTTATTGAAAATATGTAAGATTCATAAATTAAATTGGTTTTTGAATCAAGTAATCGAATCTCTATCTCTATTGAGCGTCCAACTAGCGTTACAAGGCTATGGAGAAAGTTTGGCGTTTTTTGGGTATCATTTGGAAGAGCGGATGTCGTTTTCGAAACTTTGTTCCTTTGCTTGAAAACTTGATTTTTAAACGGAGCTTCGAATCACACAACGGACCTCACCACTGAATTCAGAGCACCTAAAAACCCTAGGTTAGACATATAATTTGTCAAATATGGATGCGGGCCCCACAACATGCAAATCGAGGCAAATCTGAGCCGTTCGATTTCGTTTTTCGGGCATGTTTCAGAATATAGTCAATATATATCTCATTTTCCCCATTTTCAACGTAGATTTCAAAAATGATATCAGTTTTAAAATCTAACGGTCCGATCGAAAACTCAATTTCAAAACTAATTACACACAAAACTGTCCAACAAAATTAAAATCAAACGGAGCAAAATCGAGACACGAGATACCTACGATCAGATTGCCCGTGAGGAGAAGAGTCCACGACGACTAGTTTCGTGGCGAACGGTGGCCGGAATAGGCTCCGACGAAGAAAAGAAGCCACGGTGTTTTCTGCATTTTTCCGGCGATCGGTGGCTCCGACGAGGCTGATCCTAGTGGCGGAAGCTTCGTCCGGCAGCTGGACATCGACGCCAGGCAATAGCGCAGGGCAACGATAGCCGGAGATGGCTCAACGGAGCTTCACCGGAAATCGGTTTGTGATTTTGCTCTGGGGACTAAATCGAAAAAGAAAGGAAAAATAGAGGGATTTATGGGAAATTTTTGTAACTGTAGCGCCACATGTCAACTTCTGGTTAATTGGACACTGTTTTGCTTATTTGCACTTGGATCGAGTTTTCTGAAAATTTTCTCAAAAATACCCTTGAATAATTACAATTTGACCCCAATTTTCATTTTCTTACATTTTGGCCCAATTGAACCTAGACCCAAATCCATCCAAATTCTTTTTTTTGGGTCAAAAGACCAATTTTCCCTTACAATTATTATGGGATTTCACATGCTCCCCTCCTTAAATGAATTTCGTCTTGAAATTCAAGTATAGGGCATACACTCAAAGTACAACTTTAAGTTGAAAATTAAACAAGAGGGTATTTTTCATACATCTTTATCTCGAGTTCCCAAGTGGCTTCCTCTTCCTTATGGTGATTCCAAAGAATTTTGACAAGTGGAATTTCTTTATTGTGAAGCACTTTGCGTTCTCTTCCCATTATTCGAATTGGTTGCTCTTCATAAGTAACATCCTCTTGAATTGGTATCTCCACGTATCGAATTACATGAGATGGGTCAGGAACATATTTCCTCAGCATTGAAACATGA
>JXTB01000590.1:29216-81856 GCA_002914805.1 Parasponia andersonii | reverse complement strand
GATAGAATAAGAGTTGCATATAGTAGACACACCATTGACATTTCCCAAAGGAGTATCAAGATTCAAAGCAGGATCAAAGATTTCAAATTTTAGACCCAATATATTAGCAAACGACATAGATATAAAAGAATGTGATGCACCGGTATCAAATAACACATGAGCCCAAGAGTGATAAAGTAAGATCATACCATTAACCACTCTAGTTCCAGGCTAATCATATCCCTCTGTCCCAGTGACTACATAGGTTTGAGCTTTTCCTTTTCCTTTGTTTCCTCTGCCTCTACCCGGATGACTACTTCTAGACCTAGGAGTACTACTGTGGGACTGTCCATAACCTCCTTGTGTTCCAGATACCTGAGGTGTCTAGCATCCTGTGGTGAAGGTAGAACCCTGAGGACGATATTGGTACTGAACAGGAGAGTTAAAAGTCGGAGCTGAGCTTCGGAAATGAGCAGGCCTAGTTTGCTGACTAGGGATGGGCATCGAATTTGTTTGACTCCCCTGTGGTTCTCTAGTGGTCGGTGACAGAGTTTGTAAAAACTGGGGGCAATTTCTTCTAAAATGGCCCTGTTGACCACAGTAGTGGTAGGAATACGGAGTAAAATGCTCACTTCCTGTTGAAACAAAAGTGCCACTGCGTCCACTGCTCAGTGAACCCTATCCCTGCCATCGTCCCTTTTTCATTTTTCGGTCTGTACCTTTTCCCTTATATCTACCCATAGTTCCTCTATCACCAATCAACGTAGCTTCAATCCTCTGAGATGTACCGTAAGCCTCAATAAGGGTAGTAATTGGAAATGGCTCTAGTCTGGTGCGAATCTCTGGCCTTAAGTTGGTTCTGAAATGAACCACTTGCAGTCTCGAATGGTTTCCCGATGTATGAGCATACTAGGAGAGTTCCACAAACCTCGCATAGTATTCATCTATAGTCATACTACCTTGGCGTAAGATATTGTATTGTTTCAGCATCTCATTAACATGGTCGTCATTGGCATACTGTCCTTTGAACAGTTCATCAAACTATTCCCAAGTCATAGTGGTAGTATCATGAGTCAACTTAATAGTGTTCCACCAATGATTAGCAGCATCCTGAAGCAAGTACATTGCAAAGCCCACTCTAAACTCTGCTGGTACTGCCAAGATATCAAATTTCTTCTAAACTTCCCCAAGCCATCTCAGTGCAGTTGCGGGATCGTGTTCACCATAAAAGTTCGGTGGGTTCAACTTAATAAAATCCCTGAAGCTATTAGATCAGTCATTTTCAGCAGTTGGCCTTGTCATAAGACCAGGTATCCTCTACATAGCTTGTTGAAAAGCATCAACAATATTAAAAGTAGGAGGGTCTTATTGTGAAGAAGCATCTTGTTCTCTCTCAAGTTGAGGCACTCTTCTTCTTGGAGGCATTTTCTTGATCTATATTTCAATATGTCCAATGTATTAGTAAGATGACAATTTTGTACAACCTATGTAAAAGAAACGTCCAATCTAGTTTAATGAGTGATACACTCCGAGTATTTTAAATTAAAACCAGGCTCTGATACCAAATTTTCTGTCACGACCCGAGGCTGGGGTCAATGATAGAATGGGTATTTCATAAATTAGAAATACCAAAAATAACTAAATAAAAAGACTCAATTCATTCAAAATTTTTCCCCGGGGACTCTACTTTCAAAACTGGCCTCAACAAAATATTTAAATGGAAATAAAATCTCGCAGTTATGTGTCACTCATTTAACATAGACTGTATATTAAACAATTATTTTAATAGTCATACATCACAAATCATCTCTCACTCAAATTCAGACATAAGTAATATAAACTGTATCCAGATTTCATATTCTAATTATAAGGTTTAATGAAATACAAATTCCTACTGAAATTTAAATATTTCACAAGTCTCGTAGGAATTTACCAAATTATAAATAAATAGTTGTTCTGCAAATATCTCGATTTATCTCTTCTGATCCAAATTACACTGAGTGCCACCTGAAGGGAGGAAAGGGGTGAGCTAATGTCCAGTAGAGAATCAATTACAAGTTCCTACATATATATAAAATATACTCATGTTGAAGGTCCTGCATAGTCAGTATTCCATTCAAAGTAGTCCACCAAACTCAAGTAAAAATCATAGTCCAATGGTCAAATATTTCAAACCATTGTAACATCCATCAAAACTAGTACATATCCATTCAAACTAACATATATCTATGTATGCAATCATGATGTCCAAAGTGTCCTAATAGATCACTCGTAAGTCCGAGCCACCTAAAGAGGCGCCGTAAGTCCGATCACCCGATGTACGACATCATATGTCCGATTTCCCAATGTAGGGCATCGTAAGTCCGATCACCCAATGTATGGCATCGTATGTCTGATCACCCAATGTAGGGCATCATAAGTCTGATCACCCGATGTAGGGCATCGTAAGTCCAATCACCCAATGTAGGGCATCGTAAGTATGTGAATGTATGCGAATGTTTCATAATTGACAAAATAAATATATGCACCATTTTCACAAAATCTCAAAATAACCACGCAGTATTCTGTAATCAAATCACTTCCAATCCTAAAAACTGAGTTCTCAAACCATTTTTGATTTTCTAAAAATTTCGGCATTACAACAGCTATTTTCTATCAAAACCCAAAAATCCAATTTCCTGCAAAAATCAATCCAAAATAGTATATATGATACGCCAACCAGTGTGACATGTCTCCTAGCCAGTTTATATCTTAAATCAAGTCAAAAATGGATATAAACACAACTTTTATAAATTATTTCACGAAATTCTAAATTTATTGAAAATATGTAAGATTCATAAATTAAATTGATTTTTGAATCAAGTAATCGAATCTCTATCTCTATCGAGCGTCCAACTAGCGTTACAATGCTATGGAGAAAGTTTGACGTTATTTGGGTGTCGTTTGGAAGAGCGACATCGTTTTCGAAACTTTGATTCCTTGGTTTGCAAACTTGATTTTCAAACGGAGCTTCGAATCACACAAAGGACTTCACCACTGAATTCAAAGCACCCAAAAACCCTAGGTTGGACATATAATTTGTTAAATTTGGATACGGGCCCCACGGCATGCAAATCGAGGCAAATCTGAGTCGTCCGATTTCGTTTTTTGGGCTCGTTTCAGAATATAGTCAATATATATCTCATTTTCCGCCATTTTCAATGTAGATTCCAAAAATGATATCAATTTTAAAATATAACAGTCTGATCGAAAACTCAATTTCAAAACCAATTACGCACAAAATTGTCCAACGAAATTAAAATCAAACGGAGCAAAATCGAGACACGAGGTACCTACCATCAGATTGCCCGTGAGGAGACGAGTCCACGGCGACCAGTTTCACAGCGAATAGTAGCCGGAATCAGCTCCGGCAAAGAAAAGAAACCGCAGTGTTTTCTGCGTTTTTCCGGCAATCGGCAACTCCGACGGGGCTGATCCTGGTGGCGGAAGTTTCGTCCGGCAGCTCGGCGTCGATGTCGGGCAGTGGCGCAGGGCAACGATGGCCGGAGGTGGCTCAACGGAGTTTCGCCGAAAATCGGTTTGTGATTTTGCTCTGGGGACTAAATCGAAAAAGAAAGGAAAAATGGAGGGATTTATGGGAAATTATTGGAATTGTAGTACCACGTGTCAACTTCTGGTTAAGTGGGCACTATTTTGCTTTTTGCACTTGGACCTAGTTTTCTGAAAATCTTCTCAAAAATACCCTTGAATAATTACAATTTGATCTCAATTTTAAAAATTTCTTACATTTTTGGCTAAATGAACCTAGATCCAAATCCGTCCAAATTCATTTTTTCTTTTTTGATCAGAAGACCAATTTGCCCTTACAATTATTATGGGATTTCACAATTTGGGTTGAACTAATCTAATAGAAATGTTTCAACATGATTATCTGGATCCTAACTAGAACTAACAATCTGCTATTACAAGATTGCCAGCAGTTCACGTAAGCCGTATTTCTTGGATTGGAAAGATACTAAATTATCTTACAAGTGGGCGCCAACTTAGTTGAGATATGCTTATAATATGTTTGAAGACTATATTGAGAAAAATTCACATTAATGAGCTCTAACGAATATTAACATTCACTATAACCTAGGGGACTTGATGTTTTAGGATGTGACAAAATTTTTATAATTAGTCACTAACTAAAATATTAAGTTACAAATAATGTGATAATTATACAATGTAGGATTAATTAATAAAGTGTGATGTGTCAAAATTATAATAAACAACAGAAAATTTTGACACTATAAGACAAATGTCAAATTCTGATAGAGACACCTCATTATAAGTGCCATATGTCAGCTTTAGATTGTAGGAAGAACAAAAGAGTGCCACCTAGCTCAAACCTTGCCATCTCATGCCGCTGAACTTGACAAGTGTCAAGTTTTAAAGAAGTCACTTAATCCTTGCATGACACCTCATGCAACTAGACTTAATGACTAAGTCTTCTGATAGTCGGCTGAAGGCATCAATTTTGGGCCTACATATATGCTTGTATTTGTAACAAAAGGGAGGAGATCAAATGGTGAGATAAAATACTTATGTTTGTATTCTTAGCCGTATGAACTCTCTTCTTTGTTTTTTATTTATTTATTTATTTTCTTCTTAACCTACCTATATTCTTCTTTTTGTTATTGAAATTATCCATACTTATTTAAGTATTTATAAGTTGAACTATCAAAAATACTAATAATTTTGTGACAATTAGAATTGTATCGTTACAATTTCCGCGTCATTTTTTCCATTTTCTACCATTATTTTACTTATCACTAATTAAGTATTCTTACATTTAATTAATTTTTCCCTAATCCAATCACAAAAAATCTCTCGGAACAAACTTTATATTTACAATATTGCGAGATAACATGCAAACTGCTGCCATATGTATAGATGGGTAGTCGTAAGTAAGTTCGAAATACACACTTGAAGAAAATTTCATAACGATTCTTCGAAATATAATTTTGGCATGCAGCATGCAAATGCTTCACAAATTAATATATGTATGACGATTTGCCTCTAGTTCTATTGAACCTTCTAAGTTTGATGTTGACAAATTTTATTGAGCACGTTAATCATAAGAAGGGAAAATATATACATATATTTTAAAACAAAAAAGACACTCAATAACATTTTGCATTTTTGCAAAAAATTCTCACAATTTTTTATTAATATCAAATAAAATATTCTGTGTGGTTTTCTATCAAATCTCAATGAATTCATGGTCAAAACAGGAATTAAATAATTATGGATAAAACGCTTTTTTTTTTAATTTTCAAAAATAGATGGAAGGAAACCATTTAGCCTAATGCATGGCTTGTAAACTCTTAGAACTGTTATAACCATACAAAAGTTTTTTTTTGAATTTTATTATCCAGGATCAAATTTGTTTTTTCTCTACACAAGGGAATATTTATCTTTATGATTTCTGGACAATATTCTCAAAAATATAAATACGGTTCAATAATCATGCAAAAGGCAATATACGATTTAATAAAGTATCAAAAACTAAATCTTGTCCCAAAAAAAGATGAAATCTAAACATAAAACTAATTTGGTTTGAGATATAACTTGATTGACAACTATACTTAATCTCTTTTTCCTTTACTAATTTTTGTTAAAAAATGGTTTTTAAACACCATTATAAAGTATCATTTTGAGGCCTAAAATGAGTGGGGCCATTTCATATTTTTAATTGGTCATGGTTGATTCTTATTCTTCTCCACAAGAAATTCAAAATTGTATAACTTAGGTGCAAAATACACTTGCAAAGTTAGAGAAATGCAAAGCGAAAGCTTGAAAACTTGTCACGCATTGGAAAGATACAAAGATAAAGAGGCGTTTAAATACAGTTACCAAAATCTTATTTGTAAGATTATGTAGCATAAAAGCTCTCTCACACGCACAGGCACATGGTGAATATTTCCCTTTAATACGGTTCAATAATCATGCAAAAGGCAATTATATACGATTTAATTACCTACACCTAAACTCTGTTTTCTTCACTAATTTTATATTGGAAAAATACATATAAAGAGGTGTTTAAATATACTTGTCAAAATCTTAGTTGTAAGATTGTGTGGCATAAAGGCTCTCTCTCACACGTGCAGGAAGTTGCAAATTCAAGACCCTGACGGGAGCTCATGGGCTTAGGCTTGCATACGAGCATGTTTTGTCGACACGAATGTCAGCCCAATCAAGCTCACCATTTTTATTTTATTTTTGTACGCTGAAACTGAAAACAATTTCATTTCTTGTGTATTAAGATTAGAGTTACAATTTTTTGCAACATTTAGAAACTGCCGAAATTTCCATTTCAGAATTGAAAAGCATAGGTTACTGAAAACAGTTTCATTTCTTGTGCATTAAGGTTGGAGTTACAAGTTTTTTTTTTTCGGTAACATCTAGAAACTGCCGAAACTTTCATTTCATAATTCAAAGGCATAAGTTACAAAATTGTAACTAACGTCAATGTTCAATTTCATAACGTCTGTATTAAAAGAACGTGGACAAAATCGCCCCTATATGAATCCTATAACAGGAGGCTCAGTTCTTCTCATTTTGACACACCATCAGAAGCAATTCTTTTCTTTCTCTCAAACTCTCTCTAGAGCTTGCTTCTTTTCTTTCTCTCAAACTCTCTCTAGCATTCTAGCTCTAGTTTTTGGGGTTCTTGTACTTAGCTTAAGTTCTAGTTTAGTTCTTAATTTAGATCTAGTTTTAGTTCTTTAAGTCTTGATAGATTCAGATGGTGATTTAATTCACCAGATGTAAAGATTTGGTATACCACTTGCTACTTTGAAAAGTGTCATATCTTAGGAGACGAATACCTTATGACCTAAAGTATCCCAAAAGGAATCGAATCTATTTTAAGGATATTGTGTGATACACAAGTCTCAATTTATTTCTTAAACGCTTATTAATTATGTGCAGGATGCTCATGTTCATACCGTTTATATTCAATTTGTTAGATTCCTTATATATAATTGATAATATAAGTGATTATTATTGCTATTTTATTTTCACTCTATTTTGCAATAAATATCGTTTGTTCTATAAATGTGTGCTTATTTTGCCTAATAACTCTAGGATTTCTAACAATTTTACCTTAAAAAACAAAAAAAAAATTACAAAAATATGGGGAGCGAGTTTTTTTCCCCCAAATTCTCGTACTGCTTTTTTTTTTTTTTTTTTAAATACTACCTTTTAAAAAGTTTTTAGAAAATACTGTTTTTAAAAATGGTTACTAGTTAATTACTAGTGTTTGAAAATTAGTGACCTATTACCTATTATAAATATCTTTAGTAACTAATTATCAGTGCTCAAAAACTAGTTATTGATTTCTAGTTACTATTTTAAAAAATGGTATTTTTCTAAAAATTTTAAAAATAGTATTCTTTTTAAAAAGTGTGGTACCAGATCTACAAAAAAACTGAGCTAATTTTAAATTTTCAATTCTTTTCTAAAATGGCAGTAGATAGTCTAATCTTCTCATAATTCTAACCTCGATTGTTGAGACTAAAATTAAGTTTCTAATAACCCCACTCTTTACTAAAAAAGATAAATTAATAATAAGAATCATGGTAGATTACTTAAACTTATGTAATTATTATAGTAATAAACATTTTTTTAACAAATTATTAAATTTTTAATAGAAATAAATCATTATAAAGTATACAATTTAGTAACTATGGTAAAGAATGATACTTTGAATTATCAACTTTCACAGTAGATTATTTAGACTTATGCAATTATTGTAACAATAAATATTTTTTTTAACAAACTATTAAATTTTTAATAAAAATAAATCATATGCAAAGAATACCGTTTGATAACTATAGATGAAAACAAGATTTGGCTCACAAAAGTAAATAATACAATTATATATTTTATCTATGAATTTTTCTGTTAAAAAACTAATAGTTCCTTTGTAACAAATGTACTATTGGTGTAACAATTACATAAATTTGAGGGCATTTATATGTAAGTTGAAAGCTCATGGACAAGATGGTACAATAATTTAGAGGCTATTGCTATTAAAAACCTATCAAAACTTATCTTTAGGCTATATATAGGAGACTAGAATTTTGAAGAGATGGAGAGGAGTGGAGTGGGGGGAAAACAAAATTGTTACGTTTGGTAAAGGGACAGAAGAAGGGAGATGAGAAGTGAAGGGGAGAGAACTCCCTTTGGGCCACTACATTGCATTCTTTCAAAGTTTGAAGGATTGGAAATGATTAAAAGTGAACAAAATTGAATTGACCAATTTATTCTTTGAAATAATTATATAAAAAAAATAGCGCAACGGGTGATACAGTAATTTTATAAATAAACACTTCACATCCATCATACTCTCTATCTTTCTTACTAAATAATATACTAAATAATATAAAGAATTTTTATTCTCCTCTCCCTCTTTCATAAACTCCTTATTCTTCTTACTAAAGAGAGGAAGAAAAACTTTTGTTTTGATTTTCAATTTTGAAAAATAAAAAACATGCATGACAACCATATTTGTTTTAAAAAATAAAAAAAAATAGTGAAAATTACGAGTGAGAGAATCCTATATATATATATATGCATATATGTATGTACGAACTTGTATACGAGTATTTGTATATTTTTTCTTTTTAAAATTTGTTTAAAAAAAATGAAGGTATTAGAATTTTTTTTGTTATTACTTTTTTTGAAATTTTTGATGACAATTTTTAAAAACAAAAAAACAAAAACAAATTTGTCAAAAAACTTTCCAAAAAAAATTTAAAAACAAAAAGCAAAAACAAAAGTGAATCCAAACAGCCTTCAATTGTCACAAAATATTTTCCTTTTAAGAAAATCGTAGTTAATTCTGAAAATATCATTCTTTTTATTGAAAACAAATAATAATAACAAGTCAATTTCAGTTTGAAAAGAAAACGAAAGAAAAATAAATGGAAAACAAAGCGGTTGTAGTCACTCGTAAGCGCTCAACCATTCGCCTCCGTATTCTCCGTTCTTCTCCGTCATTTCTCACGCGTCTCAACCAAGTTTCTCTCTCTCCTTCCATAAATTCTCAAACCACTTTCCAACCACGAACTCTCTCTCTCTCTCTCTCTCCCCATGAACGACAGGAATGATATCGTCGTTGTCGACCACCAAAACGACAACGACAACGACCACAGCCACTCTCCGACCTCCTCCTTCTCCTCCTTCTCTCAGAAACTCCACTCCTCCATCTGCAACATGTCATGTTGCTTCGGCACCAACAAACACCACCACCACCACCGGCCAATAAGCCCCGTCCACGTCAGCAAAACCCGGCTTCTCCGGAGCTCCTCCGTCTGGACAAAGTCACGGGCCAACGACCCCACCAGCTACCTCCCCGAGATCAAAGACAAGTGCCGGACACTCATCTCCCGCATCGGCGGCCGCCACCACCGCCGCCGCCATTCCGCCGATTTCCACTATGACGCCTTGAGCTATTCCCGCAACTTCGACCAAGGCGGCGACGAAGAGAACGACGACGTCGACGAGTTCCCCTTCAAGAGCTTCTCCTCCAGGTTACCGCTTTCGCCGCCCGTAGACGACGATGACGAAGACGAAGAGCCCCGGTCCGCACCGGCCTCGTCGTCGTCATCTAATAAGGCGATGACGCCAGAAATAATAAGAGCTTTGTAGCTCATGAGAGATGATTAATTAGTTAGAGGATGTTAATAGTTAAGTAAATAACTGAGCTCTGATGACGTGGCGGACGGAGAGTGGTGGCGCTGTCGTCGGAGGCTGGTGGTTAAACGGTTGAGAATTTTGGTTTTTGCATGGGGGAGAAAGAAGAGTGTATCTACGACAACGTGATTAATTAGCATGACGCGGCTGCCCTTTTTGTGCGGTAAGAGTAGTTTTTCTTCCCATATTAGAATGAAAGGCATTTCAGCTATTTTTTCTGATTATTTCTTCATGTATTACAATGCGAATTGAATTTTCTTTTTCTTTTTTTTTTTTTTTTTTTTTTTTAATTTTTCGGGAAATATATGAACACCAAATGAAGTTATGCCATTAGAATATTGAACTTATTATTTTTTTTTTCCTTTAAGGCGATAATTAAACTCATAAACTTAAAATTTGTTATAACAGATTCCACATTTTCTCAAACCTTCATTTCAATGGAGTCATGCCGTTGAAGTGGCCATAGAACAATCTTTTATTTATGTGTCTTTTAGCAAAACACATGTGGTTATTAGTATTACCCAGCACATTATAATATGATTTTTATGAGTAATGCTATCGTTTTCAGTCTATCAACGAGTAATTATAATTAAATTTAATGTATATATATGACACATAGTTTGTTAACTATAGACAAGTGTTAAGGGATACCATATAATGCTCCATTACTCTTCTCTATGGGAGTGTCAGTTTGGTATGTTTTCTCTTGAAATACATCACCTATATGCTACTACTTTCAAATATGACATCCTCTCCCTGACATATAGGACCTTCCATTCTCTCATATGTTGTTCAGAACACATGTGTCTTGGCCATTTAGGTGTGCGATCTTGGCATTTGTGTCTTAGGCATTTAGGTAGAGTGTTCAGGACATTTGTGTCGTGGACATTTAGGTGCGATCTTTCTTCTGTAATAAGTTGAGAAGGGTACTTTGTTGAATAGCCTTTTTTAGTTTTAAAAAAAAAAAAAAAAAAAAGAAATCTGCTAAGAGAAATGGTGAGGAATCCTTGAGGTTTGTTAGAAAGAACCGTGCTAAATATATCATCTTTTTCATTTTTTTTTAACACTATTCTGTTTTAATGTTTGATACATAGATTTTGGAAATCATAATAAATTTTCAAATAATAAGAATAAAAAGTGCAAAAGAAAATATTAAAAAGTACTACCAGTATTTCTCTCGTTGCGAAACGCACCGAGGAAAGAAATTGTGAGAATGTGTACCAGTCGCAGGTAAAGAATCTGCTTTTTTCAAAAGATATGTAGAATAGTACTGCTCCTCACTGTTATATATGCCATATACGTCTCAATCTATTACTCTTATCTCTACTCTCCCAATTCTTAATTTGCTATATATTCTGTGACATAATTTGCCAAGACAAGATTGCTGGTAATTTCTCTTTCAAATTCTAGAAGTACAAAAATGATCAATAATATGTAGAAGATAAAAATTTTTACAAAAGGGAGGATGTATGATTGTTTGTGTGTCATCTACATATAATTGTATTGGAGGGAAAGCGTGCATTATTGGTGAATGATCTAAAGGTATATCGCCATTTTCTTTTTTTTTTTTTAAATAAAGTTATATTGCCTTTTTTCCCTTTTACTTTAACAAAAGAACATATAGTGATTATGTACAAATAAAATAAAAAATAAATAATATGGGATGCTTTTGTAATTTCATATCCTAAATTCTTTAAAACCGAGTTAATTCAATAATTAATTTCAAGACTGGATTTTTTTTTTTACGGTCAAAAGAAACAGAGACTATTACGGTATTAATCTTAATTCTGTTTTTCTAGCTAGACAACGAAACATGCTGATTTGGAGGGATTGCAAAAAGGCAAAGGAGTTTTCATTCATATGTTTTTTAGACTGAATTAGAAGGACATACAAACATACAGTTTAATAGTTTAGATGAGGATTGGAATTAAAATAAATAAATAATTAAACCCACATGTCAATTAGTTGTGGTTAATAGTCGCGAGAATTTAATGATGGTAAGTCCTGTTAAATTAATTGACAACTATGAAAATTAATTATCACTAATGAGTCAAATGAGAATTAGGATGCTTTTGTAATTTTGTATTCTGATTTCTTTAAAAATCATGACTAAATAATTCAATAATTAACCTAAACAAAAGAAAAATTATTTCTTTTTGTTAATCTTCATTTTTTTCTAGCTAGCAAGACATGCTCATTGTATTGATGTATTCGTTAAGCTAAAGTAGAAGGGATTGGAAAAAGGAAGGGGGACATTGTATTGATACATACGTTGAGCTGTGTTAGGATTCTGGCCGCGCCCAGATTTTTTATGTTTAGGATTCTACTTCAAATAAATGTAAAAAAAAGTAATAGAAAAATAAATATAATAATTTACAAGATACACAAAATTTACGTAGTTCATCTAATTTGGTTATATCCATGAAATTACTGCAGATCTTTTATTATAAAGAAAAAGTTTCTTTTAACTATTTACAAAAACTCACTCACAATTTTGATCTTAAATACACCAAAGTACTCTTTCACAAGTATTTTTTTCACTCACACTTTTCTGATGTCTTTGAACATTCACCCCTCTTACACAAGAAAAGAAGAGAATTCTCACCTCCTAATTTTTGAAAGAAAAGACACACAAATAGAACATAATAGGAATTTCCTTTGAAGAAGGAAATACTTGACATGCTGCTAAATATTTTGGGATGAAGATAATAAAGAAATAAGGCTTCTTTTTATAGGTATAGGCTCACCAACCTCTCTATCAAATCCTCACATTATTATCATGTATAATGCGCAGCTTGTATGCTGCAAATACGCATTTTATACTAACTATACCTTATACCTTTTTTTGACATAAATATGAAGATATTATCCTTCTTCTCACGGAGATTGTACGCAGTTTTTACGTGATTTGCATACTATCTCTATGTGTTCACATAATAAGCTAAACTAGGATGGCAAAAAATGAAGAGTTTTTTTTTGTATTTTTTATCCGGATTGAAAATAAAAATAAAATCATCATGTCAATTGCTTATGGTTAATAGTCATGGGAATCGAATGACACTAAAAACCTATTAAATTAGTTAACTAACTATGAAAATTACTATTGTTGGGAATCTGACTGACTCAAATTTGCCACTCTCAGAATCTCACTTCAAAGAAATATCAGAATAATGAAGAAATAATAATAGGGAATAGAAACTAATCTCACAACACAAGAATTTAAGTGGAAAATTCTCAAATCAAGAGAAAAACTACTATCTCTCAAAAAACAATTTCACTATATGAAAAGTTTCTACATTCACATAGATTTCTCTCTTTTCTTCCCAATGACCCCAATATACCCGAGCATTTTCTCACAAGTATTCTCTCACTCACACCTTACACTGCCACTCTTTGAAACTTCTTCTTTCATAAAGAAACTCTACTCTCTTTAAAAGGAGAAATAAAGAGAAAGAAAGGATTTAATTAGAGGAGAGAACTTGAAATGTTTTCAAGTTTTTTTTGGGATGAAGAGAATGATGAATGAAGTCTCTATTTATAGGCCTTGAAAGGTAGTGAGAACACTATCTTTTACTATTGCTATTACGGCTGCCCTTTTCACTATTGCTATAACGGCTGCCTTTTTCACTATTGTTATGACGGCTGTCATATTCACTATTGCCATGGCGACTGCCTATTTTACTTTTATTCACACATATATCAACAATCTCTCACTTGAAGACTTGATTTCAATTACGTCTTCTCATACGTCTCATCTCATAGCTTGCATTGCTATCATTGTCTTTACCGATAGTCATACTCCACCATATGAGTATACATACCATTTAGAATTGACGAATTCTAAAAATTTCATCTCGGCTCATGTCGAAAGAATCTAGCTGATAATTATGGTACTGACTCCCATGTTTGGCTTCTCTAGGAGTCTATCAGCCATCGACATCATTCAGCACACGCCTTACATCAATGCCAAACTAATACCTATGTGCAAACTTACTGCCACTAATTATGACGCATCCTCTTTCATGGTGTTTTTAGAGATTAACGACATGCCATGAGGATGTACATATCACGATCAAGGACAAGATCATCATCTCCATCATAAGAGACAATATAAGCAACATCACCATATTTAAAGCTTTTAGCCGAGCCCGCTCCACCTTTTTGATAATTTCTTTTTAGATACCTAGATTGTCCACGGCCTTAATAGATTACATTCATTTTCATGGAGTTTTTCTTCCTAGTGTCAACTGCCAAGTCTGAGCCTTTAGGTAGAACATTACTTCCACCACCCGTCAGTCTTTTTTCTTCAAATAAAAGTTTACTTGTGACCTCAGAATAAACTACAATCTTTTTCTTATGCACCAAAATAGGTTTCATATGCTCATAGGAAGGTGGAAGAGACCAGATGAATCGCATTGCCTTATCTTCATCTTCATTCTTCACTCCAATAGCCTCCAATTCAGAAACGATACCATTCAAGACACTTAGATGATCATAAATTTTCGTACCTTCATTCATACGTAATGTATGAAACTATTCCTTCAGGTACACTTGATTTGAGACACCTTTTACCTGATACAATTCTTCAAGCTTTCTCCAGAGATCTTTGGCAGTCATTATTCTAAGCACATTTGCGAGGATATTTTTGGCCAAACACATACGTATCGCACTTGTATCTCTCTCATTCAGATCATCTTAGTCCTCATCGCTCATGCTGGATTTCTCAGAATTTCTGCTCTTATAAGCCTCTCTGCCTTTCAAAACCTTGTGTAATCCAGATTGAATCAATAAATCCTTGACTTACATTTGCCACAAGCCAAAATTGATGTTCCTATCAAATTTCTCTACATCAGCTCTAACTAGAATTGAAATCTTGTTTTCTGACATTTTGTTTCGTACTTCTAACTTGAAAAACCGTTAAGAAAATTTCCAAGAAGGATTAAATAGTACAAATGCTCTCACTTGAACACAACCTCCTTACACAGAATTTCTTAGACTAACACCAAGTTATAGTGTACCAAAGAACCTGGCTTTGATACCACTTGTTGGGAATCTGACTGATCCAAATTCACCGCTTCTAGGATCTCACTTCAAAGAAATGTCAGAATAATAGAGAAATAATAATAGGGAGTAGAAACTAATCTCACAATACAAGAATTTAAGCAAAAAATTCCCAAATCAGGAGAAAAACTACTATCTCTCCGAAAAGAATTTCACTATATGAAAAGTTTCTACAATCATATAGATTTCCCTCTTTTCTTCCCAATGACCCTAATACACCCAAGCACTTTCTTACAAGTATTCTCTTACTCACACCTTACACTGCTACTCTTTGAAATTTCTTCTTTCACAAAGAAACTCTACTCTCTTTGAAAGGAGAAATAAAGAGAAAAAGAGGATTTAATTAGAGGAGAGAACTTGAAATGTTTTCAAGTTTTTTTGGGGATGAAGAGAATGATGAATGAAGTCTCTATTTATAGGCCTTGAAAGGTAGTGAGAACACTACCTTTTACTATTACTATTACGGCTGTCCATTTTCACTATTACTATGACGGCTGCCATTTTCACTATTGTTATGACGGCTGTCTTTTTCACTATTGTTATGATGGCTGCCCTATTCACTATTGCTATGACGACTGCCTTTTTTACTTCTATTCACACATATATCAACAACTCTAACCAATAGTCAAATGAAAATTCTGTTTTTAAGTGGTCTTACATGAGAACGGTTCAAAATACTTGAATAGTTTATAAAGGAGACGTGAAATAAACAAGGTTGAAAAAACCGACTAAATGATATGTTTCGTTCGAGCATGCTGAATAGGATTTGCGGATACAATTACTGTAATTAGGTTGTCATACCACAGAACTGGAGGCTTCAGCTGAGTCACTTGGGAGTTCTGCAATAAAAGAAAGAATTAAGCCAAAGTAAATATTTCTGCTGCTACCAAATATGCCAAGCTGCGATACGTGCCTCTGTGGTAGACGTTTGGATAAGAACTTGTTCTAAATATTGATGCGGGGCTCCCTATGCTTCTAATTCAAATAGTAACATGAGAGTATGTATACATTACTACAATCGCACATATAAATAAAAATAAAGCACAGGTAGCCAGGGGCGGAGCAAAAAAGCGGCATAATTTAGCATGATATAATTAAGGAAAAATTTGCAGAGAAAATAATACTAAAATTATTTTATATATCAAAACTATTTTACTTTCCAACCATTAAAATTGTTGCCCATGAAATTTTATTGCTGAAAACGTTCTATAGTAACTTCTTTATTAATCTTATCAATAGATTTAGGAATTCAAATTTTCTTTTGAAATATCTTTTCATACTCTTTTCTTACAAATAAACAAAAACAAAAACTATTCAAATAAGCAATTCAAAAAAAAAAAAAGAAAATTTTTCTTTACCTTTTATTTCTTTAATTTATAATACTTAAATCTCTAATTTTATCAAATTGTAATTTCGATAAAAGACATTGAATGAGAAAAAAAAAACATAGTAAGAATAATTGAACTTTTACTATTAGCTCCTACTCTTTAGTCTTGCTCTTGTGTAAAAATAATTGAAATTGAAATTTCGATAAAAGACATTGTACTCTTTAAAGCAACCAAGCAATGACCTATTTCTTTGAGTTTGAGTATTCTCCACAAATCATGAATAATCATTTTTTTCTTTTAAAATATATTTTATAAGTTAAACTCACAAATATAATCTTTACTAAGACCCAAAAAGAGTCGAGATAGTTTTGGCCCAATATAATTTAGAGCTATTACTCTTTGATGTTTTGGTCCAGGATATTTGTTATATTCACATGTGTATAACTTTCTAAGTTGGAGCACAATTTTTTTTTTAAATGCATATAAAAAGTTTTCTCCAGAGTCCAGTTGGGGCACCCTTCTCCCTCCACCTCTGCATGTAGCTTGGTGGTGAGGAAAAAGGCAAATTCCAGAAAAAAAACTAGAGAGTTCGTGAGAAACAACTCATCGAGGCATATATTTTTCCATGTGTAAGTTATTTTATTTTGGCAAAGTCTATGGAAAGTGCTCACAGTATTAAGATGTGTTGGCACTCTAAAGGATTGTTGTTTGCTGTCATGTTTTAGCTCATAGATATTTGATCTGGTTGACTTTTTACGGTGTGCCCATTACTGAAATGGATTGTGTGTACTCCCAGAATGAAAATTTGCTAATAACTATTTTTTTCATTTAATACATCTAAGGGAATCTTTCTTTATATATCTGGTATTATTCTTCTTCTTCCTTGGGTCTCTTGAGCGAAATTCCAGACCTGAAAATCCAGAGACTCCATTAGAGAGTGCCTTACTCATCTATATTCATTAGTTCATTGTTTCTTCATTAAAAGCTTAGGGATTTAAGCTTTGTGCAAAAGAAGGATTCTCTTGACTCATCTAGCTACATGGGAGTTCGAATTGTAGCTGAGAGGGACTCTTGGCATCTGAGTTAGTACGAGCCTGGCTCATTTTCAGCTGAGTGCAATGCTCAGTTGTTGAAGATCTACATCAAAATTGTTAGAATTTAAAATGATTTTCGCAATCAAATATTTTTTAAAAATAATTGACTATATGAGTGCATAGTATTAATTCATAGCAATAGGAATAAACAAAGAAAATATATCTAAAATCTCTTCTAGTCTATCAGCGGATCCTAACTTTTCTGTCTTCTAAACCACGATCTTTCAATCTAAGCCTCAGGTATAACTGGATAAACATGTGGGTATTGCGTATAACTTCTACTCACACTTTAGACACTTGCAATTTTCTCAGCACATGAGATTGCAAGAATTTGTTCCACAGAGAATAGCAAGACACTCTTCTTTTTCTCTCTAGTTTATGCAGGCTCTGTATAAAATAATACGTTGTGTATTCTACATTTTTTTGTTAGAGTTTCCTTTATATATATATATATATATTAAACTATTTAATAAATAATTATATTAATCAAATTAATATATATATATATATATAACTTAAAAAATGTTAACTTTTGTCAAAAGGAAACTAAGTTTCCTACTTTTTTTTTTATTTTAATAAATATAAACTTTTATATATATAAATATATACAAATTAGCAGATAATTTACTCCTTCAAGGAAGAGTATTTCACTTTCAGTCAGTTTGTCAATTTCTATTTATCTAATTATCTGATAATTAGATATTTTAAATTCAAAATTTAAACAAATTAGGAAACTTATCCCTCCATGAATATAAATTAATTAATTAATTGATTAATAACAATTATTAATTACATATAGATAAACTATTTATCTAGACAAAGTGTGCAGTAATAGAATTAATGTAATATCCAGTACAGTGTTTGTAAGAGGTGGAATTTGGACCTATGGACCTGTAATTCAAACTCCAATAAATTATGACAACTAATTAAACTCTTTAATTAATTTGTTTAATTTATTAATTCCCGTATTACTCCAATAAAAATCTAGAATTCCACTTTTAAAATTACATAATTAATTTACTCAGAAAACATCGAATACTCCATCGATTTAATTATCACAAGTAGTTCAATCCTCCATAGACAATTCATAATTGGAGTTAGGTTATATTCTGTTTACCTCTCCAATTACATTTTTATCTGTGTGTACCATTGATTCTCTAATAAACAATTCATTTATAAATCTATTATAAATTGAGTACTCAAACTATTCAAGTCTTGAATCAATACACAAGGGAATCATCTTTCTAGCCTCCTAATAAAAGGAATAGATTCCATATCTGTAAGCTACTCCCAGCTACTCATCTTATCATACTCCCAAAATACAAGTATTTCGGTCTATTTAGGAAAGAAACATTTAATAAGTATGTCAAAGAACATAATGTTATAAATAAGAGTCTATAACTATTTAGGATTAAGATTGACCTACATATGATCATTTAGTGACATTATTTGAACTCTCAACAGTTAACGGAATTTATGTGAAATTCAAATCATGTCTTGTCGAGTCTTATATAATCAAATTATATAAAATACCTCCATTGTGATGTCAACACATCAATGGTCCGGATAAAACTATTATATTCTCAATGTTAATAGACCGTACTAATAATATTCCTAAATTTTAATTAATTATTACGGACTATATTTAGTTTATTATTCATAAATTTAATCCTGATGTATATAATACTTATATACTAAATTTGTGGTCACATAAATAAACTAGGGATTTTCTGATATTTAAAGACTTACCAATTATGCACAAATTCAAATAGAAAAATATCATTTTATTAATTCAGTAATTATTTAAAATATACATGCTTTTAGGGCATAAACTCTAACAATCTCCCACTTGTCCTCAAACAGGTGAGACATGTCTCTCAATCCTAAACCCTCCAAGTGACTCTCAAAGTCAATGGCTTATCCATATTTGGAATAACTTCCAATTTAATAAAGAATTTTCTGAGCCAAAATACTTCTTTAACTGCGTCACAAGCTACTATGTATTCTGTTTCCATAGTAGAATCTGCAGTACTTGATTATTTAACACTTATCTAGACAATGGCTTCACCACCAAGAGTGAACACTGACCTAGACGTCAACTTTCGAGTATCTTTGCCTGATTGAAAATCAAAATCAATGTAACCAGTAGGAATCAAGTCCTGACTTGAATAAACTAGCATATAATTTCTCGTTTTCCTAAGATACTTAAGAATATACTTTATCGCTATCCAGTGATCTAATCCTGGATTTGATTGAAAATAATTATTATCCCTACTTCGTAGCATATGTCAGGCCTAATACACATCATAGCATAGATAAAGCTGCCAACTGCAGACGCATAAGGAACTCGTCTCATATCTTCTTCCTTTAAAAATATCTTGGGACATTGCTCTTTGGAAAGAATAACTCCAAGTCGAGGAGGTAATTGTCCTTTCTTAGAGTTTTGCATCTAAAAATGAATGAGCACCTTATCAATATAAGATGCTTAAGATAGTACCAAAAGTTTATTCTTGCAATCTTGATTAATCTGGATCCCAAGCGTCAAAAGTTTGTTCTTGCGATCTCGAATAATCTGGATCCCAAGTGCCAAAAGTTTGTTCTTGCGATCTCGAATAATCTGGATCCCAAGCACATAACTTGCTTCTCCCAAATCTTTCATTTGGAATTGCTCAGCTAGCCACTTCTTTATATTAGATAAAGTTTCCGCATCATTCCCAATGAGTAAAATATCATCTACATAAAGAACTATAAAGACCACTTTCTTGTATTTGATGTACTTGTATACACATGGTTCATCAACATTTTGATCAAAACTATAAGATTTAATCGTCTCATCAAATCTTAGATTCCATGATCTTAAAGCTTGCTTAAGTCCATATATGGACCTAAGTAGCTTGCATACTTTCTGCTCTTGGTCTTTAGCTACAAAACCTTCTAGTTGCACCATATAGATGTTTTTTTCAAGATAGCCATTCAAAAAAGCTGTCTTAACGTCCATTTGCCATATTTCCTAGTCTAAACATGCGACTATGGATAAGAGGATATGTATAGATTTAAGCATGGCTGCTGACGAGAAAGTCTCTTCATATTCAACTGTCTCTTTTTGGGTATAACTCTTTGTCACTAACCTTGCCTTGAACATTTCAACTTTTCCATCCATACCTCTTTTTCTTTTATAGATCTATTTACATCCAATGGGCCTGATATCTTCAGGTGGATCTACAAGTTCCTAGACAGAATTAGAATACATAGATTCTATTTCTTGATTCATAGCCTCTTGCCATTTTTCCTTATCAGAATCTTCCTTTGTATACTTGTATCTCAATGGGTCATCTTGGCTACTATCAGAAACAACAACATGTACTTCTCCAACTTCTCTGTAGTGAGCAGGTAGTCTAATAACCCTCTCACTACATCGAGTTGCCAAATTATTCTGATCTGGAATAGTGGTCTCATAATTTTATCGTTCAACAACTGTTGTTGGTTGTGGTCTGATCTGATCAAAAAGTAATTCTTTTAGTACAACTTTACTTCAAGATTTGAAATTTGTCATATAGTCATTTTCAAAAAAAGTAGCATTTGTCGATACAAATACTTTTTTCTCTTGAAGACTATAAAACAAATCTCCTCTTATGCCTATTGGATAACCTACAAATAAATAAACCTCTATACATAGTTTTAACTTCCCAGTCTAACTTCCCAGTCTTTCCTTTCAGTATATGTGCTGGGCATCCACATATGCGGATGTGATGTAAACTAGGTTTGCGCCCATTCCATAACTCTAACGGTAGTTTTTGGATAGACTTAGAAGGTACTACATTCAAAATATAAACAGCGGTTTGTAATGTATAACCCCAGAATGAGAAAGGTAAGGAAGAGTAACTCATCATTGATCTAACTATATCAAGCAACGTCCAGTTTCTCCTTTCTGCGACACCATTTTGTTGTGGTATTCCAGGTGCTGTAAGTTGGGATAGCATACCATACTCTAGCAAGTGATCCTTGAATTCATTATCAAAGTATTCACCTTCTCGGCCTGATTGAAGAGTTTTTAATGACTTACCTAATTACTTTTTAGCTTCTACTGTGAATTCTTTGAACTTTTCAAAGGTTTCAGATTTTCTTTGCATTGGATACACGTATCCATATCATAAATAATCATCAATAAATGTGACAAAGTATTCATAACCATCTCTTGCTTGTATATTTAATAGACCATATACATCACTATGCACAAGCTCAAGGGGTTCTTTGGCCCTTTCGCCCTTTGCTGAGAAAGGTCTCTTAGTTATTATCTCTTCTAGACAAGATTTACAAACTGGTAGAATGCCAATTTTTAATTCTCTTAAAAGACCATTCTTTACAAGTCTGTTTATCCTATCTAGATTGATATGCCCTAACCTAAAGTGCCAAAGATATATATCATCGTCATGAGAAACTATTTGCTTTCTAAGTTTGGGATGTTCTACTTTAAACATTTCGATATTAAGCAGTGATTGTTCATTTGGCCTTAACATGTAAAGTCCATTCTCTATTTTTGTAGAACAAATATTTAAACCATTTCTAGAAATAATAATCTCATTATTAAGAAAAGAAACACCAAACATTTTTTCAAATAGTCTTGAAATAGAAATCAAATTCCTACGAAAACTAGGAATAAAATAAACATTGTTCAATAACAAAAATTTATTCCTAAAATGAAGATGGATAACTTCCACTGCTTTTGCCGAAACTTTAGCTCTATTGCCTACTCTCATCGTGAGTTCCCCGTCATTAAGCTCCCTTGAAGAACTAAGCATCTAAAAATAAGAACAAATATGATTAGTGGCTCTTGAATCCACTATCTAGGGAGATATATCAAATAAATCTTCCTCTACTAAACAAGCTTCTAAAACAAGTAAATCATATTTACCTTTCTTCTTCTCTTTCAATTCGAGAGATACTTGTTACAGTTTTTCTTCTAATGCCCTTCAACTCCACAGTGAAAACATTTTCCCTTAAGCTTTTTGTCCTTGGAGTTATTCTTCTTGGTGCTCGTGTTGCCCTTCTTGCTCTTTTTAGGATTAGACTCAAAGGCACCCTTGTTCTTCCTCTTCTTATTTTTGTTAGAGGTAGAGAGATTTTCTTCTGCAATATATGCTTCAGCAACAATTGCTGAAATATCTTTACCTTTATCTTTCGATATCGATTTGAAAGTTTGCAGTTCATTGAGCAGTTGAGTCATCCTATAATTCAACTTGTTCATAACATAGTTGCTCTTGAACTGAAGAAAATCATGTGAGAGTGATTCCAAAATCATACTCACTTGGGTGCGGTCATCGATCGTAGCCATGTAAACTTCAGCCTCTCTAAAGTAATTGATCATGTTCAAAACATGATCTCTCACTAGAGTTCCTTTCTTCATCTTCGTATTCATAGCCTTTTTAATAGCATCATGATGAGATTGATCAGATTGTTACCCAAACATGGCCTAGAGAGACTCCATTATCTCATAAGCAGTCTCCATCTTTCCGTACTTAGCTCTAAGCATGTGCTACATGTAGCAGCGAGCTTTATTATTGGCATGAGTCCACTTTTCATAGCTTTCTCGTGCAGCATGAGTAGTATTAGCAGTGGGTTGTAGAGGACATTCCTCCGTAAGCACAAACTTATAGTCCTCACTAACAAGCACGATGTTCATATTACTTTTCCATTTGATAAAATTATCTCCAGTTAATTTTTCATTTGCGAGTAAAGCGATAATGGGATTCGAGGTTGACATGTTTAATGAAATTAAATAAATAAAACAACATTTAACATATTTGAAAATAAATATCACAAAGAATTCAGAATAGTAAATGTGATGCATGATGCAGGTAAGTAAACACATAAACTTATTTATTAATTCGACGGTAATTCAATTTTCTCTAATTAGGTGTCGTCGTAGGATAGGTCATATAATTATTAATTGAATTGAGACATTCTCAATTAATAAATAAAACATCAAAATATCTCATATTTTCTTTCATTTATAAGCTACCGTTTTATGGTCAGGATACTATTAACAATTTAATTGTATCCTCATAAGTGTAACCCATTATTTCAGATTTTAGCAACTTGACTCAAAATTGCTGCCGTAGGGTAGGTCAATTTTGAAATATATTCTAAAATCCTTTCACTTGGAAACTAAGCCTTGTTATTAATTTAAATTGACACCCTTTAAAGAGAGGATAAAATCTAAGCATCTCTAGGTGCCAATTAAATCTCACGATGCTTAATTTAATAATAGAGACCTTGGGATATATTGTCTTATACCCCTCTTCCACTCAATATTTAAAATGTTATATGTTTTTACTAATAAACATCTAATGTTTTATTTAACCTAGTTATTATATCTAATATAATTTTCTAGGTTAATCTATTAGTCCAATCTTATTAGTCCTAAATAAATTACTAGATTTCTGAAAACCTAAATTTATTATTATAGGAATAATTTAGCTAATCTGATAAATCTAATTAATAAGGATAGCCTAAATTAAATAAGTGTGATATTGCCAAAATTTAACTATTAAATTTAATTCACATTATTCAATTTTTATCCCTATCTAATTATTTAATCTAATAAATTAGTCATATTCTAACTAAACTATTTTAGCATGAATATGATATGTATGCATGACATTCATAAATGACTATAAGTGAGTATAAGGAATGGCATGTTATAATGCATAGTCATGTTATACATATCACATATAATATAACAATAAAATTAAAAAAAATGACATTTGGTTGGGTCCCTTAGGAAATTACAACCCAATAAAATAATAATATAACAAAGAGTCAAAAGGCACGCAGACCCTAAAGCTCTCTGCTAGTCTTCATTGCTAGTCTTCATTGGCCTCTTTTCTTCTCTTCTGATATTTTTATAAATCAAATTTATAAAAAATGATATTTCTGTAAATATTTTACAAAACTAACGTAGCCCATATAATTATCTATATAATCATTTGGGATTAAGCCCAATTTTTTTTAAAGTTATATATATATATTATATAAAAAGAAAGAAAAAAAACGTAAGCACCTAGTAAAAAAATGTAAGCACCTGGTCTCACGACCAGGTGCGTTTATATATATATAGATATATATATCACATATATTTAAACATATATATATATATTATATTCTATAAAAAAACATTTTTTTTATTGCATGTGAGTTCTTTGGGACGTCAGATCGGCTTTAAGTGTATCTCTATCATCGTCTCTATACAGTATAAGGAAAAAAAAAAAGTAAAATATAATAAAGTCTATACCCCAAATTAGGGTTTATATATTTTGATCTAATCAAAATACATTATTAAAAATGAAAACCTAAGGAACCATATAATTAAAGATCAAATATCAACCATACATCTATCATATGATAACTCATCAATTCATCATCAAATACATATAAAAAGAATATGCAATACCCACTCATGCATATAGATAATTAATACAATATATTCATATAACCGCTTCAGTACTAATTGTTAGAATTTAAAATGATTTTTGCAGCAGAAGATTGGCCCAGGAATAATCAAACTTTTCTCAAAATAATTGACTATATAAATGCATAGTATTAATTCATAGCAAATAGAAATAAACAAAGAGAATATATCCAAAACCTCTTCTAGCCTATCAGCGGATCCTAACTTTTTTGTCTTCTAAATCACGATCTTCTAACCTAAGCTTCAAACACAACTGGATGAACGTGTGGGCATTGCGTCTAATTTCTTAAAACTCATATTTTAGGCACTTGCAATTTTCTCAACACATGAGATTGCAAGAGTTTGCTCCACAGAGAATAGGAAGGTACTCTTATTTTTCTCTCTAGTTTATGGAGGCTCTATAGAAAATAATATGTTGTGTATTTTGCATTTTCTGTTAGGGTTTCCTTTATATATATCTATATATATATATTAAAAAAAACGTTAACTTTTGTTAATAGGAAATGTAAGTTTCCTTCTTTTTTATTTTAATAAATATAAACTTTTATATATATAAATATATATAAATTAGCAGATAATTCACTCCTTCAAGGAAGAGTGTTTTATTTTCAGTCAGTTTCTCAATTTCTGTTTATCTAATTATCTGATAATTAGATATTTTAACTTTAAAATTTAAACAAATTAGGAAACTTATCTCTCCATAAATATAAATTAATTAATAACAATTATTAATTACATATAGATAAACTATTTATCTAGACAAAGTATGCAGTAATAGAAATAATAATATCCAGTACAGTGTTTGTAAGAGGTGGAATTGGGGACCTATGGACCTGTAATTCAAGCTCTAATAAATTATGATAATTAATTAAACTCTTTAATTAATTTGTCTAATTTATTAATTCCCATATTACTCCACTAAAAATCTAGAATTGTACTCTTGAAATTACAGAATTAATTTACTCAGAAAACATCAAGCACTCCGTCGATTTAATCATTCAATCTTCTATAGACAATTCATAATTGGAGCTAGGTTATATTCTATTTACCTCTCCAATTACAGCATTATCCGTGTGTACTATTGATTCTCTAATGAACAATTAATTTATAAATCTATTATAAATTGAGTACTCAAACTGTTCAAGTCCTGAATCAATACACAAGGGAATCATCTTTCTAGCCTCTTAATAGAAGGAATGGATTCCTTATCTGTAAGCTACATTCTCAGCTATTCATCTCATCATGCTCCTAAGATACAAGTATTTCGGTCTGTTTAGAAAACAAACCTTTAACAAGTATGTCAAAGAACATAATGTTATAAATAGGAGTCTATAACTACTTAGGATTAAGATTGATCTACATATGATCATCTAGTAACATTATTTGAACTCTCAACAGTTAACGAAATTTATGTGAGATTCAAAACATGTCTTGTCCAGTCCTATATAATCAAATTATATAAAGTACCTCCATTGTGAAGTCAACACATTAATGGTCCGGATAAGACTTACATTCTCAATGTTAATGGACCGTACTAATAATATTCCTAAATTTTAATTAATTATTACGGACTATATTTAGTTTACTATCCATAAATTTAATCCTGATGTATATAACACTTATATACTAAATTTGTAGTCACATAAATAAACTAAGGATTTTCTGATATTTAAAGACTTACAAATTATGAACAAATTTAGATAGAAAAATATCATTTAATTAATTAAGCATATATCCAAAATATACATGCTTTTAGGGCAGAAACCCTAACAATCTCTCACATGCTCTAAAGCAGGTGAGACATGTCTCTCAATCCTAAACCCTCCAAGTGACTCTTAAAGTCAATGGCTTATCCATATTTGGAACAACTTCCAAATTAATAAAGAGTTTTCTAAGCCAAACTGCTTCTTTAACTATTTTACAAGTTGGTATGTATTCTGTTTCCATAGTAGAATCTGCAGTACTGGATTGTTTAACACTTCTTCAGACAATGGCTTCACCACCGAGAGTGAACACTGACCTAGACGTCAACTTTTGAGTATCCTTGTCTGATTGAAAATCAGAATCAATGTAACCAATAGGAATCAAGTCCTGACTTGCATAAACCAGTATATAACTTCTCGTTCTCCTAAGATACTTAAGAATATACTTTACTGCTATCCAGTGATCTAATCTTGGATTTGATGGAAAATGACTGAATATCCCTACTGCGTAGCATATGTCAGGCATAATACACATCATAGTATACATAAGGCTGCCAACTGCAGATGCATAAGGAACTCATCTCATATCTTCTTCCTCTTAAAGTGTCTTGGGATATTGCTCTTTGGAAAGGATAACTCCATGTCAAGAAGGTAATTGTCCTTTCTTGGAGTTTTGCATCAAAAAACGAATGAGCACCTTATAAATATAAGATACTTGAGATAGTGCCAAAAGTCTGTTCTTACGATCTCGAATAATCTGGATCCCAAACACATAACTTACTTCTCCCAAATCTTTCATTTGGAATTGCTCGGCTAACCACTTCTTTACATTAGATAATGTTTCTATATCATTCCCAATGAGCAAAATATCATCTACATAAAGAACTATGAAGACCACTTTCTTGTATTTGATGTACTTGTATACACATGTTTCATCAACATTTTGTCGAGTCCTATATAATCAAATTATATAATGTACCTCCATTGTGATATCAACACATCAATAGTTCGGATAAGACTATTACATTCTCAATGTTAATGGACCGTACTAGTAATATTTCTAAACTTTAATTACTTATTACGGACTATATTTAGTTTATTATCTATAAATTTAATCCTCATGTATATAACACTTATATATTAAATTTGTGGTCACATAAATAAACTTGGGATTTTCTGATATTTAAAGATATACTAATTATGCACAAATTCAAATTAGAAAATATCATTTTATTAATTCAGCAAATATCCAAAATATACATACTTTTAGGGCATAAATCCTAACAAAAAAGCGGTGGATTAGCTAGTGGTAACATCATAAGTAGAAAGGGAGTTTCTCACTTTTAAGTATAAACCCATTATGTGTAATCTGCCCTTTGATTGACATAGTGGATTTGTTTCTTTGCTGGATTTGGTCCTTTGGACTTAGACTAAGACAAATCTTACCTGAACCAAGTAAAAATCCTTTGGGTTGATTTTTACTCCTTCATGTTTATTCTTGGTTAAATCTGATTGTTCTTGTTTTCAATTGGTTTAATTGAAACAATTGGTATCTCTAGTTGCTAATCAACTTAAATTGGGACTCTTAAAACTTTCAATTAGCATTAGAGCAGGAGTTGATATTTTGTTTCAGCTTGATCCTTGTGTATTTTTTTAAACTTACTTTTTGTTTCTTTGCTAGTCTGGGTGTCTCTCTTTCTTATAAATTTAGGTACAGCAATGGACTTTATTTGTGAAGGTGGGTCTACAAACAGGCCACCCAATGGACAGGACCTTGAAATTCTAGATGAAGAGAAGATTGATATGTTAACCAAACACTCAGCCGAGTTTCTTCGTAGAAACATGAAAAGAGGAAATAAAAATAGAAAGCCCAAGAAAGGAAATCGAAGGACAAATTCCAATCTACTTTTGCCCACAAACTTTAAAGGAGAATGAAAAGAACAAAAAAGGAATCCAATGTAGAAAATGTGAAGGGTTTGGTCGCATTCAAGCTGAATGTGCAAATATTATCAAGAAGAAACACTAAAGCACTCGACTTTTGAACATTCACAAATTGGAGAAAGTCAATTGGAGTGTATTCCCTACGGTAGTTGAGCTCTTTGTTTTTAGGGAAAAAAATTGTTCTTTATATTACTTTTGATCATGATGCATCTGAAATATAGTTATTCATATTACTATCTTGCATGCATTTATTTTTGCTATTGTGTATATTATATGCTCAAAGTTTCCTCACTTGAACCTTTTATTTCTCAACTTTTGAAATTGAAATTGGACGAATTCTTTTACAAATATTGCGGTAAAACTCGAATATCCATCACATTATTAGGAAGGATACCTTGTGCTCAAGAGTTGTCAGAGTAATTTTTTTAAGTGTAGTAAGCCCTATACTTCGAAAAATCTACCATAGAAGGCTATCTCAGTACAATGAGTGAAAACTCTAATATGATTATTACTGAGTGTTTGCAAGAATATACATTTTCTTTAAACATTAAAAAAAAAAAAGAGGAAAGCGAAAAGCAAAGCTAAAAAAGCAAAATCAATCATAATAATTTGCTCGAGGGAAGGGGGAATTTAGGGATATTATCATTTTTATACCCTGCATTTTGATACTTTATTCAAATTATACCTTCTATTTTGGTTATTATCAATATTGACCATTAGATTTGAAATCTATTACAAATTTATACTATGACACCAATTTAGAGCAGTTAATTTGACCATTCTGGTTATTAAGTGCGACCAGAATGAAAAGGAGACTAGTCTACACTTCGACAAACGGGTAACCTATAAAGAAAGGGAAATAAAAGTTTCTCTTTAAAGATCGACCAGTTACCTTATTTAAGTAATTACTCAGTTATATTGTTACTCAAATTATATTGCTCGATTGTACAGTTACCTATTCTCTCAATTGGGAACATTGAGCTACCCTCATCTATATAAAGGGAGCTCAATGTTTCGGAGGGGGGATCTGGGACTTTTTCTGATCTTGAGAGGCTGAGGAATTTTGAAAGAATCTTTTTTTAATTTTTTCTTCGTCTTTCCGGACAACACATTGTAATTTTGAGTTCTAGTAATTCTCCAGAAAATAGTGAAAAACAGTGGACGTAAGCTCATCTTTTTCGGGACTGAACCACTATAAAATCGTTGCTTCTTTATTTGTTTTGATTAATAACCTTTTTCACACAAGCCACATCTCGTAATTTTTTCTAAATTTATTATTGACAAAACCTCCGTCAACAATTGGCTCTAGAAGGAGGGCTATTCTGGCAAAACAGTTTATCAAATTTCGCTTTTTTAATAATGGTAAATACCAGAAACACTACCAGAGTTACCGAAACTAGCCAAAACTAATCCCAAAGCACTGCTGCTACACAGGCAGACCCTGCTCAGGATCAGCCTACCATGACCGCATCAGAAAACCTTGCTCAGAGACAGGATTGCATGGAGGAGACATTGGTGAACCTTTAGCAAATCACTAACCAGATCAATGACTCTCTACAATAACTTGCTGAAGGATAGATGGTGACCCCACCACAGCACGAATGTCCTAGAGAACGTCCTACTCAACTACCTGAGAAAGGAATACAGATCCTACAGACAAGAAAACACGACCAGCCAAGAACCCAGCAAGAGCGTCATGAAGATCGCATCTCCAAAGGAAAAGATAAAGTCACAAACTTGCCTCTATAATCTAGTACAGAGAGTTCAAGTACTAACCGTGATCGTGGACAACCTTCTCGAAATCCACTGGTAATAAAGATCGCTTAAACAGCGAACAAAAACGACAATTAAGAAGCGTCTTCGAAAGAATCAGTAGAGAGTCAAGACAAAATCCTACAGACTTAAGACAACACTTGGAGCAGCGACGTAGTCATGAACGATCCGTATCGCATCATAACGACCAAAGCCAATCTCGTCGCACTATTTCACTGGATTCCTCTCACAGATCGTAGAAGACTCTACCTGACCAACCCGCCATACATCGAGATAACGATCAAAGGCCGCCCTTGCCGCCAGCAAGAGATAATGCTCTCCCTCCGAACGTTGATGTTCACAATTTAAGGATCGCATTAGACGCATTTGCTAGTTGGGACGATGAGCTCGCTGATGGGTATCATCAATCACCATTCAGTGAGGAAGTTCGAGCTACTACCCTACCTATTGGATTCAGACTTCCCACCATAAACACTTTTTATGGGAAAACTGATCCACAGGACCATATGGATCACTTCAGCGACCTGATGGAACTCCATCGTGTCAATGATCATACACATTGCAGATGTTTTGTTGTAACTCTCTCAGGAGTGGCAAAGAAGTGGTTTCGAGGACTCAAGTCCGGCCTAATCTCATCCTGGCAACAACTTCAGATGGCGTTCTTGAGACAGTTCCAAGCTGCAAAAAATTTCACTGTTCCACTTGTTAGCTTGTCTGCAATTCGACAAGGTCTAGAGGAAACTCTACGATCTTATCTCAACCGATTCACCTCAGAGTTAGCAAAGGTCAACAACCCACCTGAAGTGGGAGTTTTAACTCTCATGATGGCCGGGGTGCGACCAGAAACTAAACTCTGGGAGGAATTACTTGAGCGAGAATGTAGAACTCTAGAAGTCTTCTACCAAAGGGTTGGTCGGCATCTGAGGGTAGAATCTTCTTGTGAGAATCTTCAAAAGACAAAGAAAGAAGGAAGGAAAGATGCTACTAAAGATGCGATCACGACCAATAATAACGGTAATAAGAAAAACAGAAGGAGTAATGAACAGTTGATGGAGAATCAGCCAAGAACTAAAAAAGCAGGAGATTTCAAGAGCTCCTATGCGGTTCAATAATCATTTCGAGTTGAACGCGCTCATAGATCATATCTATGTGGTCACAAACTAGCAGGAGCGATACCATCAACCGGAACCAATGAAACAGGACAGAGCAAAGCGTGACCCCAATAAGTTCTGCCGGTATCACAATGACATTAGACATGACACCAATAATTGCTATGCCTTAAAGGATAGAATTGAAAGATTGATTAAAGAAGGGCGACTGCGGCAATACACCTGGCAGAACAACGAAAGGCGAGAAGAAAACCAATAGTGACCTCCAGAAATTCAACGCGAAATACGAACTATCTTTGGGGGACCGCGTGTTGGCGGAAATTCAAAAAGGGCTCAAGACAAGTATGCACGAGAAACTCGACAACAGCCATTGACTAACGTTAGGCATCTTGAGCAGCGACCACGCAAGCTTCAACGAGTACCAGATATGGATATTACCTTCACAGAATAAGATGCGAGGGAGGTCCATTATCCACATAATGACACATTGGTCATAAAAATTAATTATGGAAGCAGGCAGTTGTGGCAAGTAGTGGTTGATAATGGGAGTGCTGTTGACATCCTATACTACGATACCTTTAAGAAGATGGGGTTGAATAAGAGCGACTTGAAGCCTACTATTACTCCACTCTATGGTTTCATTGGTGATAGCCTAATACCTATGGGCATGATTGAATTAATGGTCAACGTTGGAACCTATCATAGGGTTTCAACGATAATGACCCAATTTTTGGTGGTAAATTGCCCCTCTGTGATAAATGCTATGCTGGGAAGACCGACACTGAGGGAACTTCGAGCTGTCACTTCAATCTACCATCTCACTATGAAATTCTCGACCCAACACGGGGTAGGCGAGGTGCAAGGAAACCAATATGATCCGTGGACTTGTTATAACAACTCATTGAAACTCGTAGTAAAGGATGCGACGCCTCGCACAATGATGGTCTAGCTACCAGAAGAAGCGTCAGTCAAAACATTGGGCAAAACATCAGTCGAAGCATCAGTTGAAGCGTCAGACAAAGTGTCAGTCGAACCGTCAGTTAAAGCGTCAATCGACACGACCAGCAAAGACTTCGATCCTCGAGAAATAGACGAAGAGGTCAGAACTAGACCCATTGAAGATCTAGAGGATTTATCATTCGACATGTCCGCCAAGACTTTAAAGATTGGAACGAAGATTCAAGAACCTGTGCGAGCTTCGTTGGTCACTTTTCTGAAATCTAACTTGGATGTCTTCGCATGGAAATATTTGGACATGGTAGGGATCGATTCGAATATCATATGCCACCATCTTAACATAGACCCGACAAAGAAGCCTGTACGGTAGAAAAGAAGAGCTATGAATCCAGAGCGCTACGTCGCGTAGAAAGAAGAGGTGGAGAAGCTGCTCAAAATTGGATTTATAAGGGAATCTTTTTATCCCAATTGGCTTGCTAACCCAGTTTTGGTAAAGAAACCCAATGAGAAGTGGAGAACGTGCATCGATTTCACCGATCTCAACAAAGCGTGCCCAAAGGATAGCTTCCCCCTTCCGAGAATCGACCAGCTTGTAGATGCGACATCAGGGCATGAACTCTTAAGTTTCATGGATGCGTATTCTGAATACAATCAAATCCCCATGTACGAGCTAAATGAGGAGCATACCTCATTTATCACTAATCGAGGATTATAATGCTACAAGAAAATGCCCTTTGGACTCATCAACGTAGGAGCGATCTACCAACGTCTTGTCAATATGATGTTTGCAAAACAAATTGGCAAGACAATGGAGGTATATGTCGACGATATGTTGGTGAAGTTGGAGAAAGCCAAAGATCACATTAAGCATCTTGATGAAATGTTCAAAATTCTCTGAAAATATCAAATGAAGCTGAATCCCCAGATGTGTACGTTCGGGGTAGGATCTGGAAAATTTTTGGGTTTTATGGTCAATCAGGGAGGCATTGAAGCTAACCCTCAGAAGATACAAGCTGATATGCAATCTCCTCGTAAACCCAAGGATGTACAGAGCCTAGCAGGAAGAGTAGCTGCACTGAGTCAGTTTGTATCCAGGTCAACTGATAAATGCCAACCATTCTTTGAAGTATTGAAAGGATCAAAGAGGTTCGAATGGACGAAAGAATGTGAGCAGGCATTCCAAGAGTTAAAAGCACACTTGGGTTCTCCTCCACTCTTGTCGAAGCCAAACCCAGGAGAAGAATTATGCTTATATCTCGCTATTTCCAAATATGCGACGAGTGCTGCATTAATTCACGAGGAGGAAAATATACAATGACTTGTCTATTATGTAAGTAAAAGATTACTTGATGCCAAAACAAGATACCCAGAGATGGAAAAATTGACACTAGCACTTGTCATCGCATCAAGAAAGCTTCGACCTTACTTTTATGCTCACTCTATCAGAGTTTTCACGAATTTTCTGTTGAAATACGTTCTACAGAAACCTGAGGCTTCAGGACGGCTACTTAAGTGGGCCATTGAATTGAGTCAATTTGACATCAATTTTCAACCTCGCACTACCATAAAGGGTCAGGCCCTCGTAGATTTTATTGCAGAATTTACATATGATGTCGATCTTCCCACAGGAGTACTCAAAAAACCTGCATCAGATACATCAAGGTTGTGGAAACTTTATGTTGATGGGTCATCAAACGAGAATGGAGTAGATGCGGGCCTAGTTTTAATCAGTCCTGAAGGGCATAACATTCATTGTGCACTTCACTTCAAATTCCCAGCATCGAATAATGAGGCTGCATATGAAGCACTGATAGCTGGGCTAAAGCTTGCACAGGAAATGAAAGTCGAGATGATTGAAGTGTACAGCGACTCTCAGCTGGTCGTTTGTCAGGTTAAGGGCGATTATCAAGTAAGAGGGGGGAGAATGATGGCCTATTTATAGGAGGTACAACGATTGTTCTCAACATTCACTACTTATAACATTCAACTTCTTCCTCGCATTGAAAATACCTGGGCGGATGCACTTGCAAAGCTCGCTTCAATGAAAGATGTAGAGTTATTGAAGGTTGTTCCTGTCGAATTTCTTGTATCGCCAAGCATCAAAGTTGAATCCCAGGTAATAATGCCAGTTGACGAAAAACCATCGTGGATGGATCCTATAATGCGATATTTTCAAAATGGCGATCTTCTTGAAAGTAAAGACGATGCAAAACGACTTCATATGAAGGCAGCCCGCTATATCATCCATGATGACAAGCTTTATCGAAGAAGTTTTAGCTCGTTATTATTATTATGTGTCGATGATAAAAAAACACGCTACATTATGAGGGAAATTCACGAAGGAATATGCGGAAATCATTCTGGGGGGCAAGCACTTGCGAACAAAATTCTTCGACAAGGATATTTTTGGCCGACTATGAAGAAGGATACAATGGAATTTGCTAGTAAGTGTGGTAAATGTCAACGGTTTGCGACTATTCCTAGAATACCATGTTCCTTTAACTACAATGACTAGTCCATAGCCATTTGCTGTTTGGGGAATTGATATTATCGGGTTGCTTCCATTAGCACGGGGTGGATTGAAGTATGTGGTGGTCGCAGTCAATTATTTCACAAAATGGACAAAAGCTAAAGCCTTGAGCACCATTTCTGCAAAAAGGATGATAGATTTTGTTTACAAATCTATAATTTGTCGTTATGGTATACCGCATACTATAATTTTTGATAATTGGAAACAATTCGACTGCGATGAGTTCCGTAACTTCTGCAACAACTTGGGCATCAAGAAGAGTTTCTCTGCTATTGTTCATCCACAAGCCAATGGGCAGGTCGAAGCGATAAACAAAATACTTAAACAGAATATAAAGACGAAGCTGGATGAGTATAAAGAAGCTTTGCCAGAAGTACTTCCAGAAGTTTTATGGGCTTATCGCACCACTCAACGAACCACTACTGGAGAGAGTCCGTTCTCTTTAGCCTATGGATATGAAGCAATGATCCCAGTTAAAATTGGTGCGAGCTCTCTATGACGATCTGTTTATGAGTAAGATCAGAATGATGTATTGATGAGAATTGAGCTCGATTTTTTAGAAGAAAGGCGTGAACAATCTCAACTTTAAATCGCATCATATCAACAACGCACTATACGACATTATAACTCCAAAGTCAAAAGTAGACATTTTGAAGTTAGTGATCTTGTCCTTCGAAGAGTTCTACCTAACAATAAAGAGCATGGTGCTAGTGTATTTGGACCTTCCTGCGAAGGATCTTATGTTATTGACGTCGTCATTCGACCTGGGACATACAAGCTAGCTCGTATCGCCAGACAAAAGATCGAACATGCGTGGAATGCAAAACAACTTCGTCGTTATTATCAATGAATCTTCATGTTTATCTTCATGTATTTTCAATGCTTCCTGTCTCTTCATTATTTCGTCATTCGACATCATTCGTCAATTATATTTCTTCGGCTATTATTTCGACTTCATTTGATTCATCTCTTATAGTTCTATGGCATTTTTCGGACACCATAAAACTCGGGGGGTAGTGGGATTAGAATATTATCTCCTACCTGTTTCCTAAGGGACTATGCAAAACGTCCATTTAGAGGGGACAGAATTTTAGATCGTCGGAATATCTAAGATTCCTTAAAATCCTAGGATTTTCTCCTCGCTTCATGCCTTAGCATGTCGTATTACGCAATTTCCCTCCTTGAATAACAAAGTAACTAAGCAAAATGTTCATTGTTCGATGTGATATATTGCTATATCATATTTTGCCATGGAACTTTTCAAAAACAGTATTGAGTTTGCATCACTCGTACTTGCTATTTTCTTAAGCGACCTAACCTATCCTAACACTTAGAACTCGTTTTAAGTTAGTTAGATTCAAATCGCAAAAAGCGTACCGATCAGTCACCTAGTGGTTGACTACTTAGTTAAAGTTACAATCTTGTGTTTTGATTATTTTGCAGGAATATGTCTGACAAGAAAAAAATATTCATTAAAAAATCGCACCCGTATACAAGCAAAGAGAGAAAAGGAGACCAAGCCTGCATTGTTCTGAAACAAAAAAAATAAATACAAGTGTTTATTATGCAGAAGTGCTCGCACTGCCATCTCTAGTTTTGATAGTATCCTCCCTCCAACTCTGGACAGGCTTGACCACGTCCTCGCCAAGGATAGAGAAGTCAAAGTCCGGATGCTTGCAGAAGATGTTAAAAATAATTGTCAACGAGACGATGTCACTGGCTTTATCTTCGAGCTCTTTGAATTCAGTCACCTTGAATTCTTCAATAGCTTTGTGAACTACCTCTGTTGTCGCCTCCTTCATACGATCTAGATACTCAGAGATGGTTTTCTCGAGCTCTTTGACTTTTTCCTCAAGGTTCTCCTTCTCGAGCTTCTCCTTGGCCATGCCTTCGAGTTGCTGTTGCCTTTCCAAGTCAAAGACTTTTTTCTCCTCCTCCCGAGCTTTCTCTGAGTTCTCGAATGCTTGGGTTATCTCTTCAACTTTTTCGGCCTTTTCCAAATATTCGAGGACCGGGTCATGCATCAGGACAGCAGTAGCCGCGGTCTGAAAATATAACCATTAATACCAAGAAATAATACATTTGAGGAGAGAATAAAAAGATGCTTACATTTGCCACCATCCTCATCACAAAACCGAAGGCAACCTTGGTAGATCGTCGCTTCATCCTCTCCCAGCCCTCCTTGGAAGTGAAGTGATTAATGAAGGCTGGCTCATACCAGGCTTCTCTGGTAATTGATTGAGGAGCATGAAGAACTCCTTGTCCTTATCTACCAAGTTCGGTTCCAAAGAGGTGGCAGCCTCCTTGGGTGGTTCAGGATGGCTCATTGTTTGATGCTATAGAGGAGGCGAGCTTGCCGGGATGTCCTCAAAGGCAACTTTTTGATTTTTGGAATTGTCGACCTTCTCTTTTCCTTTCGATGACGGAGGAGTGCTCTCGGGTGTCTTGGATTTTTCCATGGACCCGAGAGTGGAAGTTGGTGCTCGCAGGCTGCTATCAATAACCATCTCTGTACAGATATATCAGCAAGCGAGGTGACATAATACAATGATGATTAAAATATGTATGTATATATGATTACCTTCTTTTTGTTGAGGAGCTAGTTGAGGAGCTGGTGGTGATGCTGTTTCTGGAGAAGATGGTTCTGAAGTTGAAGGGGTGGCAGGTGCTTTTCATTTCCTAGGTTTGGAAGACGAGGCACTTTTATCCGTCTGCTTCCTTGGCTTTTTTTTCTTCTAGCTCGAAAGTCTGGACGAACGAACGGGGGGGTCAGGGAATGCAGCTCCCTTTGGTTATAGACTGTAAGCGACCAGATTCTTGGAAGTACCAAGTACCTTCCAATCAAATTCCTCAATTGGAAGGTCATTGATTTTGTACACCCTTGCGAGCTGTTCCTTGGAATGTCTGGGCCGTTCCCTATTGTCTGCGATGACATACGAGTGCGATCAGGATAAATATAACAATACAGAAAGGCGATAAATTGAAAAACTACCTACCAGGATTTTGAAAGAAGCCGTTATCCGCATAGTCAAAGTGGAAAAATGGATTTTGACATTTTCCCATGTTGTACATACTTTACCACAAAAGAAGCCAAGATCTGACGGGTTTGATTTCACTTGGTAAAACCAAGGGAACTCTTCAGGAGTAGGGGAGTCTAAACCTAATTTGTGGTAAAGTATGTACAACCCTACCATATATCTATATGTATTTGGAGTCAGTTAGAAAGGGACGACCCCATAGTAGTCGATGATTGATTTTATGTATGGATGAAGTGGAATGTGGACACCACACTTGAGAACTGCTTTAGAAAATGAGGCAATTCCACATGGTGGTGTGTGTGGTCAATTGAATTCTATAGGTAGGCGAAGAGGGATGGCGATCTTATAGTTGTACACGATTTTGCTGAGCTTGTTTGATGTGCAGCTCGTCCTTATATTTGTACATGACCAAAACCCCTCTATGTATTGATAGCCCGATGCGAAGGCAGGGGCATCCGTGATATGTCGAGGCCACTAGTCCTGAGGGAGGTCGCCTATGCGAGGACTATTTTGCCTGACCCCTGTTATCTCTACTTCGGGTTTTGGCTGAAGGTCATCTTCAAGGTTTATGGAGCTAACACTGGAGTTCTCAGATTCTCCTGAGAATGTATTCCCTTCCCTAAAATCCTCACTACTAGACATCTGAAAAGAAATACTGATGGGTTTAATCCTATGCGAGCATCAAGGATCTTCACTAGATGCTAGTGAATTTTGGGGGTTCACCCTAGGATTGTATTAACAAGCAAGCCCATCGAATTTTTTCTAATCGGTCTATGGATTCATAAAAATTGCTCGAGCAGTTCGTCAAAAAAAAAAAATAAATAAATAGGGTATCAAATCCTAAAAACTCTTTCACGAGTTCATCTTTGTCCATTGTCTAGAAAAGAGTCTATTCTACGAACTGGTAAAGGGGATCTGAAAATTTTCCATTCTAGTCCATCCGAATGTGGGATGTGTTTCAATTCCTAGAAATAAAAACTGAAAATAAGTTTTTTCGAGAACAGACGAAGAACAATCGGAGAGAAGAAATATACTAACCGTTCTTCGAAAACAGAAGGATTGAGATATGGTCTGAACTCCGTCGGAGAAGATACTGGAACTGTGCGAGCTGAAGAACGAAACGACGCTGGAGGGTTTGCTCTGAAATACTTTGGGTTTTAGAGAGATGGAAGACAAGAGAGTTTATAATGAAGAAGCGGATTGATTTCCAATATTTATCTCTCAAGCATCGCTATATCACAGCCGTAGATCAAGGTATTTGATTTTCAGATCTAAAGGCTGAAGTTCACGTGGGATTTGATTTTTTCCGAAATTAAATTAGTATCTTTCAAAATTTGAAATGATTCGATTTAAAGACGACTGTTGGCATCATCGCTATCATTAAGTCTCCTCGAGTTCTACTATTTTTCTTAGAAAAGGCGACACGTATTTTCATCTGTCAGAAAAAGGTGCGAGTGATCTTGAGAAAGGTGAGATTTCAGATCTGGCGACTCTTCGACTCTTCAAGGGTCTCAAGTCTAGGTCGTGAGGTCGCATTTTTTAAGCTCGCACTATCATTAGAAGGAAGCTCCATTTTGTCCTAAAGAACTAATGGAGCTGGGGGGCAATTGTTGTGCGGTCTAAAATCCTATGTCAAGTCGCATGAGTAAGATTAAGTGTGACCTCTTCTGAAAGAGTTGCATGCGACCTCAACCGCATAAATTACGTGCGACCTCTTCCGAATAGGTTAAGTGTGACCAGAATGAAAAGGAGACTAGTCTACGGTTCGTCAAACAGGTAACCTATAAAGAAAGGGAAACAAAAGTTTCTCTTTAAAGATCGACCAGTTACCTTATTTAAGTGATTACCCAGTTATATTGTTACTCAAATTATATTGCCCGATTGTACAGTTACCTATTCTCACAATTGGCAACATTGAGCTACCCTTATCTATATAAAGGAAGCTCAATGTTTCGGAGGGGGGATCTGGGTCTTTTTCTGATCTTGAGAGGCTGAGGAATTCTTGAAAGAACCTTTTTTTAATTTTTTCTTCTTCTTTCCGGACAACACATTGTAATTTTGAGTTCTAGTAATTCTCCAGAAAATAGTGAAAAACAGTGGACGTAAGCTCATCTTTTTTGGGACTGAACCACTATAAAATTTTTGCCTCTTTATTTGCTTTGATTAATACCCCTTTTCACACAAGCCACAACTCATAATTTTTTCTAAATTTATTATTGACAAAACCTCTATCAACAGTAGCTAAACAAAAGTAGCTACATAAGGACTCTACTCCATTCTTTTGTTGTGATTCATAAAGTACGTATAGCTAGTTAGCAATACAACTTTCACTGTCAAGAGTGACAGTAAGAAGTTCACTAGAGAATTCTACTAGCAAACTTGTGAGAAGCACCTTAATTGAGTGAATACCAGCTAGCTCATTAATATTTGCATGTAGCTAATGAAGATACCTTGAAAAAATGTGTACCTCCACAGTTCTAGTGGAAGATGGATAATTAAATTTCAAATGAATAATTATCGTTTGAATAGATATAATTATTTTGAATTAAGATTAAAAATTCGAATTCAGATAATTATTAAAATATTTGTACTATTTTTTAGATACATATGTTAGTAGATATACGACATAGAGTTGTAAATGGCTAGGACTCTCTTTCTAGAAATAGAGGTCTACAGTCACACTTTTGAACAAGTTTACAAGCACTCTCTTGCTCCATAAACACTCTCTTTATAATAAATGACAGTGGATGTAAGTCATCGTTTTGAGGCTGAACCACTATAAAATTTGTCTTCCTTTTTATTTTTTTTAAGCAATCATCGCATGCATTTTGGCTGAATTTTGCTTATGAATCCAATTATTATTTCTATTGACAAAGTCTTGGTGCTAAGAATAGAACTACTAGAGATTCATAAAGAGCCTCACATGAAGCTACTAGTGTAGCCCATTTACCCGTAATTAGGAAACTACTTTAGCTGCTCGCAATATGTAATAAAGAGATCAAGCAGCCCTAGCCCCTCCTACTATCGTTGATCTGCTAACAGATTAAGCAGTACTCACTAGTTTAGACAATAACTAGATGACTTCTAACACCTGACTTATCGGCTTGAATGTTGTTGGCACCACCAAAAGTCAAGTGCTCAACAAGCAATTCATTGTTGCTTTAGGAAATCTTCAAGATACCTTAAACACCGTAATAAAAGAGGATTGCATACGAATATCTGGAATCAACCTCCATGCAACCAACAGAGAAGATCCCTTCATAACTATCAGAGCTATGCTAGAAATTCCAAAAAAAAAAAATATTTCAAAAAATGATTTTACCGAAAATGATTCCGCAGTTTTGTAAACAAATCAAGAATGCAGTAGAATTAGTATTTTAAAATTTTTCTCGAAACTTAACAAAATAAAATATATAGAATAGTTGATCTAATATAAATCAATTCATGGATCTTGGTTTAGATAAAACTTGGAAGCGCTTCACAACTATTAAGCCTTCCTGTCAATTTTCTTGAGTATGTTGAATGATTCAGTGAGTGGGAACCTTCTTGATTTCCAACAAAAGATGAGCGAACAATTCGGAAGATGCTCTTCCTTCTCCTTGACTGCACATCTATGACCATAGATCTCTCCCTCAGTGGCCATGAACGAATACAAGATTTCTCCCGCAGTAGCTAGGTTCTCTCTCACTCTCTTTTTCCTCTCTGTCACACATTAAGCACACTAACTATGCATGGATAGCATGTAGAACCACTGTACAGAGGCTTAGGAGAACTTTTCTCTTAAGTATTAGAGAAATATAAACTCTAATAGGCATATTGAGCTCAATTGACCATTCAATTAGTTATTGGGCTATACGTGAGCTAGACAGGGAACCTTGTGGATCCATAATATAAGCTTCAATCAGCCAATTACCTACAATCATAATTAACTCTTAATTATGACTGGACCTTATCCATTAATACTGATGCACTCCACTATAGACCCAATATTGTACTCTTAAACTAAATGTCATATATTTTCTATGAAGCTAATTAACACTTTAATTAACTTGATCCATTTCACATATACTACACCTACAAATATACCCCTGATGTAATGTCTTATTAGTGAGGTGAAATTACTGTATTACCTCTCTAGTACATATTTACCTTTGAGTTGTCATTTTTCATCTAATACATAATAACTGTCTACGGTATTTATAACTACCAATACAAACACAGTTAAATTTACAAAATAAATATCTGGCGCTTAGTTTTTTATTATCCAAGTCCTTAAAAACTCAAAGTGACATTAAATGCATAGTGTTCAAATCATGACGGGTGTTCTCGTCAATTCACAAATCCTATCTTCCAAGATATCGGAGTTCAAATCATATAATCGGAACCAGTCCTTTAATAAGTCAATAAAATAAAACTCATGAAAGCAAATCACTAGGATTAAGGTAATCTTGCAATAGTGCTAGATTAGTGAAAGATAGAATATTGAGTTACGGCACTTAACCTCAAATTTTATTTTCACTTGGTCTACTTCAATGTACTTATAACTTTCTTATAATACACTAGTGTTTCTATTCGAAGTTAGATACTTCGATGATTAGAGACTTTATCAATTCCATTGAAATAGACAACACTACATTCTATGCAAAATAAAGTATTCTGTCTTTATTTGTAGAATGTAAACTCTTTATTTAGACATAATGAAATAGAGAATTTAGTCTCCCACATGTGAACTCTTCACACAAACAATTCTTTATTACTCATTATTAATTATGGAAACTTTTAGATATTTGCATAGTAGAAAAATATAAATATTATATGTATATAATTGGGGCATAATATAAAATTTATTAACATAAAATAGATAATACTTAATTTCAATAAATATTATTTAAAATTTCAAACAAAGAAACTATTTTTTAGGGCATATTCCCAATAGGTTGGTAGCATATAGTAATGCAATACATGTACTAAAGTAGGTGCACGATGAGTGAGATCTAAAACTGTGCATGAAGAAGATCTTTGAAGCCGACTATCCTGTAGCCAAGATCTACCTGAAAGACTACCACGCCAGTAGGATAATGCCTAAAAGAGTACTTTTGAGAGGCTACGCAATAGGAGGGACCTCAGAGACCATCTCAATGATTGATGCAGAGAAGCAAGTTGAGATATTTCCCATAATAGGCAAATTTACAATTTTTACCCTTTTATTATTAACAACTTTCTTTTATATACAATTATGATATTTGATACACTAAATAGTCTCAGTTCAATAGTTTATTTATCTGAAAAATATTCCACGACTTTGTTTGTATATAAAGAAATAAACGTGATTAGGTATTAATTATGGAGTGACTTGTTTCTTTATCTAAGTCTAAATTAACTATTTCACAATGTGAAAATAAAGATGGAACATTCTATTTAATATACATTGTAGTGTTTGTCTATCTCAATGGGAATGTTGTGTCTCAAATCATTAAAGTATTTGACTTCTGATAGAAATACTAGTAGAATATAAATAAGTTATGTGTATTGAACTTGACCTAATAATACAAAAAATTGAAGTATCATAACTCATTTATAGGCTTTTAGAAAGTTAGTTTGAGTAACTACATTTTGGACAAGTAGGAGATTATTGGGATATTTGCCCTAAAAAAGTAGATTTTTAATTTTACCCTTTTAGTGTAAACAACTTTTTCTTATATGCAATTATGATATTTATTAGATTAAACTGTTTCAATTGAATAGTTTATTTATATAAAAAAGATTCCATGACTTTATTTGTATATAAAAAAAATAAACATAATTAAGTGTTAATTATGGGGAGACTTGTTTCGTTATTTAAATCTAAATTAACTACTTCACAATCTGTAAAGAAAAATCGAATACTTTATTTACTATAGGTTATAGTTTTTGTCTATCTCAACGGGAATGATGTGTCTTAAATTATTAAAGTATATGACTTTTGATAAAAATACTAGTATAACATAAATAAGTTATGTGTACTGAACTGGACTATGTAATATAAAGAATTGAAGTACCGTAACTCAATTCGTAGTATTACTACAAACTAGCTCTTAGTATGTAGATCTTAATCCTTAATATTTGACTGAACTTATTTTCACAAGTTGTGGCCTTTTGATTTATTAAAAGACTAGTCATTGTGAAATCATAGGTGAACTCAGGCATATTAGTGCTGGAAATTCCTAAAATTGATTTGAAAAAATGATTTTACTGAAAACTATTTCTATAATTTTGTAAACAAATAAAGAACTCAGTAGAATTGATATTTTAAAAATTTTCTTGAAACTTTATAAAACATAAACGTAGGATCATTGATCTAATATAAATTAATTTATGGATTTTGATTTAGATAATACCTGAAAATACTTCACGACCATTGAACCGTCCCGTCTATTCTCTGGAATCCGTTGAATGATCTAGGGTATGGACACCTTATTGATTCCCAACGAAAGATAAGCAGATGATCTGGAAGACAATCTTCCTTCTCCTTGAATGCATATTTATGACCATGGGCATCTCTCTCTTAATGGCCATAAACGAATACAGAATTTCTACAGTGGTAGCTCAACTCTCTCACTCTTTCTTTTCTCTCTGTATCACATTAAGCATACCTATTTTGCATGTAGTAGACGTGTGGCTACTATATAGAGGTTTAGGAGAACTTTTTTCTTAAATATTAGAGAAATGTAAACATTAATAGGCTTATTGGACTCAACTGATTATTCAATTAGTTATTGGGCTATGTGTGAGCTAAACAAGGGACCCTATAGATCCAAGTAGTCTAAGCTCTAATAGGTCAACTACCCACAATCATAATTAACTCTTATTTATGACTAGGCCTTATCCATTAATATTGGGACACTCCACTATAGGCCCAATATTGCGCTCTTAGACTAAATATCATATATTTCTGTGAAGCCAATTAATATTTTAATAAACTTGTTCCATTTGATATATAATATACTTGCAGATATACTCTCGATGTAATATTGTACTAGTGGAGTGAAATTATCAAATTACCTCTCTAATATATATTTAATTTTGAGTTGACATTTTTTATCTAATGGATAATAATTGATTGTGGTATTTGTAACTGCTCATTCAAACACAGTCAAACTCACAAAGTGAATAGTTGGCGCCTAGTTTTTATTATCAATGTCCTTAAAAAAAACTCAAAGTGACATTATATACATAGTATGCTAATTATGAAAGGTGTTCTCGTTAATTCACAAATCTTATTTTTCAAGATAATGAAGTTCAAACCATATAATCGGAACTAGTCTTTTAATAAGTCAAAAAGATAAAAATCATAAAAACATGCCCGAAAATCACTAGGATCAAAATATTCTTGCAATAGAATTAAATTAGTGAAAGATAGAATATTGAGTTACGATACGTAACCTTAAATTCTATTTTCATTTGGTCTAGTTCAATGTACTTATAACTTTTTTATAACACACTAGTGTTTCTATCCGAAGTCAGACACTTCGATGATTGGAACCTTCATCAATCCTATTGAAATAGACAACACTATATTCTATGGTAAAATAAAGTATTCCATCTTTTTTTGCAGAAAGTGAACTCTTTCCTTAGACATAATGAAATAAAGAATTTAGTCTCTCACATATGAACACTTCGCATGAACAATTCTTTATTACTCATTATTAATCATAGAAACTTTGAGATATTTGTATAATAGAAAATATAAATATCACATATATATAATTGAGACATAATATAGAATTTATTGACTACAAATAGATAATATTTAAATCCAATAAATATTATTTAAAATGACTACAAAAGAAACTGCTTTCTAGGACATATTCCTAATAATTAGAAGTTATGATTTTTGAAGTGGTGAGACACTAAATAGTTAAGGACACTATACTTTAATATCACTTTAGGGTCTTTCAAGATTCATGGAATAATTAAATCCAAGATCATAGCATTCACTTTGTGAATGGTTGATAATTTTGTCTAAATGGCCATTGAAAATAAAATTAGAAAGATTGTAAAATTAGAAAGATTGTAACTTAAAGGTAAATATGTGTTGGAAGGGCATTACGATAGTTTCGCATATCCAACTATTGTATTGCATAGGGATTTTACATGTGGTATAAAATATGCTAGATGGATTAGTTAATTAAGGTAAATTGATTAAATCTCTATAAAAGGCATGATATTTAATCTAAGAGTGCAATATTGGGCTTTTAATGGAGTATCCCTTTTACTAGTAGTATTTATATGAATATCATAATAAGACTTCTTATGTATTTATCATACTATTGGAGCTTAGAATATTTAGATCTATAAGGTCCCTTATCTACCTCAACAAAGCTCATTAACTGGTTGGTGGTATTTGTAAAATTAGCTTCATAAAACTGTGCAAAATAATGATTCTACATAGATGTTGGTAATTTTATAAATAATTTACATAAATTGAATATATTTATAAAAATATACCTAAAGCCCAAATTGGAGAACAAGCTAAATCCTAGTTAGGCTGGGATTAAAAGTTGTGGGTCTCATATATATAAGATGCATGAGGGAAAAAACTGTACAGTAACTCTAAGAGTGCTACATGTGAAATAGAGGGAAAGAGAGAAAGGGAGGGAAAAAAATTTTCCTGCAACCTATCATTCTCATTTCACATTTCAGTGTTCCAAAAGATCAAAAAGGTGTTTTTCATCGTTCTCCAGTGAAGGATTCAACTTGGTGTCTACTCCCCTCAATAACCAAGAGTAAGAGTATAGACAAGGAGATCTAGGATTAAAAATTTGATCACTATCACCAAGGAGATCAAGGTGGAGTATACAATGAGAGGTAAACCCTAATTTCTTCTCTAGGGTTTATACACATAGATTTGATTTATGTTATATATAATCCTGTGTTTGATATATGTACGTTTTATGCTCATAAAAATATTTTTTCATGTTAAAAATTTTAAAATTTATATATGTTAATTTTTTTGCTGCGTTCATGTGTTTTTCATAGTTTTCATGCATGTATATTTATCTTATGTAGTAGATCAATTTTCCAACAATCGTCGACAAGAGCAACCTAAAGAGAGCCACTAGTCAGACCAACATGAGGTGAAGCCCTAAACCTTACAGCCAAGACATGTACGAAAAGAAAATGGAGGACGGGATGCAAACTAATGGCTTGGAGAGTGACAACCATGGAGAAATTTGTCATATACATGATTAATTGCTTTTGTATCTAATGTTCATGTGCAACAAGTTAGATACAAATGAATGACTTAAAGAACACTGTAAGAACCATAATTTTAAAAGGGTAAAATTATCAATTTAAAGCAAAGGACACTATGGTAATTTTGAATTTTCGGAATTTAAAAATTAAAATATCTGAAACAAACTTGGACATAGGTAGTTCTAAGTTCATTTCGGCAAAAATATGAAGAAAGTTTTAAAATAGGGGCTAAAATGCAATTAATTAAGGGTGCAAATGAAAAGAATTTTTGAAAACATGATAAAAGTATAAATAAGTGGAATAGTGTCTGTCCACTCATAATGTGACACGTGTGCTATAGTTTTTAAAATTTCGTTTAAATCCCCATATTTTTCTCTCTTCTTCCCTGATACCTTGAAATAAACAAAACCCTTCGAATCTTATACTGACAAACCACACCTAACTACTGTCGTGCCTGCCTGTGGCCACTGTAGCCAATTGATCAAGCCCCACCATTAGCCAGTGTTCCACCTCACATAGCCAAAGTCGAGGAAACAAGCTGAGAAGTCGCGTGTTTTAACGGCTTTTTCACCTATTCTTCGGCAAGATTATAGCTAAACACCCGGCGGAAGAGCTGCTGGAAATTCTGAAAAATAAATTTCCAAAAACAATTTTACCGAAAACGATTTTCGCGGTTTTGTAAAAAAATCAAAAACGCAGCGGAATAGGTATTTTAAAATTTTCTTGAAATTTTACAAAAAAAAAAATGTATGATCGTTGATCTAACATAAATAAATCCATGGATCTTGGTTTAGATAAAACCTGGAAGCGCTTCACAACCATTGATCCTTCCCATCTATTCTCTAGAGCCCGTTGAATGATCCGGTGTGTGGGCACCTTCTTGATTCCCAACGAGAGATGAGTGAACGATTCGGAAGACGATCTTCCTTCTTCTTGAGTGCACGTCTATGATCATGGGTATCTCTCCCTTAGCGGCCATAAACGAACACGGAACTTCTCCCGCGGCGGCTCATCTCTCTCACTCTCTCTTTTTCTCTCAGTCACATGAAAAGCACAGTTATTGTGCATGAGTGGTGTGTGCAACCTTTAGAGTGACTTAGGAGAACTTTTCTCTTAAGTATTTTCAGAGATGTAAAACCTAATGGGCTTATTGGGCTCAACTAACTATTCAATTAGTTATTAGGCTATGTGTGAGCCAGACAGGGGACCTTATGGATTCAAATAATCTAAGCTCCAATGGGCCAACTACCCATAATCATAATTAATTCTTAATTATGATTGGGCCTTATCCATTAATATTGGGGCACTCCATGACAGGCTAAATATTGCACTCTTAGACTAAATGTCATATATTTTCTGTGAAGCTAATTAACATTTTAATTAACTTAATCCATTTAGCATATACTATACCTGCAGATATACCCCCGATGCAATGTCGTACTAGTGAGGTGAAATTACCGTATTACCTCGCTAGTACATATTTACCTTTGAGTTGCCATTTTTCATCTAATGGATAATAATTGACTACAGTGTTTGTAACTACCCATACAAACATAGTTAAATTAACAAAGTGAATACCTGGCGCCTGATTTTTTATTATCCAAGTCTTTGAAAAAACTCAAAGTGACATTATATGTATGGTGTCCAAATCATGAAAGCGTTCCCGTCAATTCACAAATCTTATCTTCAAAGATACTAGAGTTCGAACCATATAATCGGAACTAGTCCTTTAGTAAGTCAAAGAGATAAAACTCATGAAAGCAAGTCCGACAATCACTAGGATTAAGGTAATCTTGCAATAGTGCTACATTAGTGAAAGATAGAACATTGAGTTACGATACTTAACCTCAAATTATATTTTCATTTAATCTAACTCAATGCACTTATAACTTTCTTATAACGCACTAGTATTTCTGTCTAAAGTCAGACATTCGATGATTGGAGACTTCATCAATCCCGTTGAAATAGACAACACTACATTCTATGGTAAAATAAAGTATTCTATATTTATTTGCAGAATGTGAATTTTTAATTTAAACATAATGAAATAAAGAATTTAGTCTCCTACATGTGAACACTTCACACGAACAATTATTTATTACTCATTATTAGTCATGGAAACTTTTAGACATTTGCATAATAGAAAACATAAACATCACATGTATATAATTGGGACATAATATAGAATTTATTAATAACAATAAATAACACTTAAATCCAATAAACATTGTTTAAAATGCCAAACAAAGAAACTGTTTTCTAGGGCATATTCCCAACAATCTCCCACTTGCTCTTTAAAGCAGATGTGATATATCACATAGTCTCATTCCTTCTAAGTGATCCTCAAATACTTTGATTGCTAAAGATTTGGTAGACGAACCAGCAAAGTTCTTCTGCTAAGGCTATCTTACTCACTATAGCATCTCGCTATTAGGATTAACACATAACAAAAAGTTGATCCGCTAGAGTATATTTTCAGATCGAGCATCTGAATTAATATATCTTACATAAGTTGGATCTTTCTCTAGGATAGACAAGCATATAGTTCCTATTTCTCTGAAGATACTTAAAGAAACACTTGACTATAACTCTATGATCAAATTTTGGAATTGAATAGTAACAACTTACTATTCCAACAGAATAATAAATATCATGCTATTGTGCTAACTAAATTCTTATTGATGATTGTCATCCTATATCATTCCCAATGATTAGTAAATCATCAATATATATAAATCGGAAAAATCACTTTGCTACCCTGAATTTTTTATAGATACAAGATTCGTGTATGTATCGATTAAATCGATAAATTCTAGACAAATGCTTAAGTCTATAAATTAGATCTCTAAAGTTTCACAAACTTTACTTTCTTGGCCTTTTTCAATGAATCCCTTTGGCTGAATCTTTTAGATATATTCATCAAGATTGCTATTCAGGAAAGCTATCTTGACGTCCATTTACTATATCTCATAATCAAGAGATAGGACTATGGAAAAGAGTATATGAATAGACTTGATCATAGCAACAGAATAGACATTCTTTCTATATATAATCCTTTTGCAACTAACTTATCTTAAAAGTATTTATTTTCCCATCTATTCCTCTTTTTCTCTTATAGACTAATTATATCTAAAAGGTTTTACCCCTCCAGGTGGATCTATAAGATCCGAGATTCTATTAGAGTACATAGACTCTAATATGGATTCTATTGCCTTTTGCCAAAGGTCTATATCAACATCATCTATTTCCTCTTAGTAGATAAAGTAATCAGATTCTAGATTATAGGACTCTCCTATTTCTAAATATCTACGAGATTGTCTCACAATCCTCCCACTACAATGAGGGTCCGATATATATTGATCTTCTAGTAATTTATCCTTCCTAGGTACTTACTCTGATCTATCTTTCATAGATAGGCTGACTATAACATCAGCTAGCTCCTTAAGAAATAACTTACTTTAGGGGCATAATAATGAATAATTGAACAACAACTTAATCATAGCTAAAAAGTTTTAATGTCTGTGAGATATTCCTAAGAATTCTCTATAGAGGTATTCAATACTTCGATCCAATCAATGAGTCATTATGCTTTTCCTAATTACCTTTTGGTTTCTACTTTTAATTCTTTGAACTTTTCGAAAGAATTCAATTAGCAGTCACATTAGGTAAGCATAACAAAAAAATTTTAATAATCATTCATAATGATAAATTAATGAACAATAAACTGTTATTACCTACCAATTAAGTATTGTATAGGTATCCCTAATAATTTTCTTTCAATATCCTTTAGTGCTATATAGGAAACATTTTCTTTTTATCTAGGGATTAGAAAATTCACCTTTAACTACTATAGCTTGGTGAAGATGTTCATTAGAAATCTCACTGAGATTTAGCATAATATTATAGTGGTTTGAATTCCTTGAATTTCATGCTGTAACATATTGGATATCGTATGTCAACAAATATCAATGAATTTTTTAGAAATTCTCCCACCACATATATGCTTTATTTTTTTTTACTAGTCTCACCAATGAATGTGGATAAACATATAAGAGTAAAAACTTAATAACTTATTAGCCATAAGCACTAAAATTAGGTTACATTAATCCAGATAACATAGTCTAACCATACAAGTTATGTGAGTATGGGTACAGTGGGTAATGGAATTAAGGACATATCTATTTGAATGAAAATAAATTAATCCATATAATAGCAAACATCATACAACAAATATTTTGAATATTTAACATAATGTAAAATAAAATCTACAATATGCAAGTGAAGTATCCCTAGAACTATCACTAATATTCATAGTAATTCAACTTTCCATTAATTACAGGCCTCCTACGGGAAGTCATGCAATTAGCAAGTCAAACTGAAACAATTTTATTTAGAAAATAAGACAAATATCTCATATCCAATATTTCTAACTGCCATTTAATTTAGTCCTCTACTCTCTAATAAGAACTCTTACGGGAGGATATCAATATTTCGAGTTGAGTGTATAACCATTGTTTCAGTAATTAAGCTTTCTATATAAGACCGTCTCCTATGGGTGATCGGCCTCATAGAGTCCACCTAATACCTTATCCTAAGAAATTCATTTCCAGTACAACCCAGACAAAAACCCTCTTACGGGAGTTAGCAAGATTCTGAGGCCAGGCTCATCTTAGTACATAATGAACCAACCAACAATGGAGACCGTAGGTATCTCATACCTTTTCCCATTCAATATTTTACAATTAGGGATTTAATGATTTTACCCAGTTATCTAACTTACATAGTAACCTAAAATTAATTATGTAAGCATGTTCATATTTTGCATGTGAGTAGCTCTACTAACCCATATGACATGTTACAAAGATCATGTAATTAAATACTCTATATAAAATATGCATGCAACATTATTCATATAATAATCAAGTATTAGCAGAATTTAATAAAATAAAAAAGTTATTGATTATCAATCATTGTAGCATTTATTATTATTTAATAATTGAACAATATTTTCACAAAAGATATTATTAAATAATAAATGTAAGAGATAATATTCAAGTTTAAATAATTAAGATTTTCACAAGATCTAATTTATTTAATTAAAAGATTTAATACAAATTAAATCTCCTTCAATATTTCAAAATTCAAATTCAACTTTTGAATTTAAATTTTGAATTACAAATTTAATTATCTAATAATTAAAATATCTCCCACTTTTGAATTTTCAAATTTGAAATTATCTCATAATTTTCAAATCATTATTTTAATCTCATTAAAATAAAATGTAAATTTTCTATTTAAATTTAAATTGGATAATGTAGATATTACTAATTATAATCTTCACAAGATTTAAATTAGATATAGATGATTTAATCAAATTAAATCTTTACAAATATCTATTAATTTGAATTTAAATTTTAAATTTCAAATCTCAAATTAATTATCACATAATTAATATTGATTATCTAAAAGATTTAATCACATTAATCTGTTAGATTATTTCCAAATTTAAATTCAACATTTGAATTTCAAATCTTTAAATTAAGTATTAGATAACTGATTTTGATAATCTTTTAAAAATTTAATCTCATTAAATCTTCTAGATTATCTCTTGATTTAAATTCAACATTTGAATTTCAAATCATAAATTAATTATCAAATAATTAATATAATAATATTATCCA
>JXTB01000590.1:6890-29206 GCA_002914805.1 Parasponia andersonii | reverse complement strand
ATAACTAATTATCTCATAAATAGTTTAGTAAATATCTAACCAACTATTTTGAATTTGAAAATTTTAAACATTATCACATAATATTTAATTAAAAATTATACCAAATTAAAATTTTAAATTTATTTCGAATTAACTCTTAATTTTAAAATTTTATATCTTAATTGAATTAAAATATGTTTAAGATATAGATCTTATCTATATCTATTTAATTTAAAATTTTAATTTTCGTAGTTAATTATTTCCCTATTTATTTAAATTGATTTCCTTAAATAGTGGGATCTCATCCATATTTAAATTTAAAATCAAATGTATTTAAATATGTGATCCTATCCATATTTAAATAGTCATTTAAATTTCCTTAAATCAAGTGATCTTATCCTTGATTTGAATTTATTTAAATTGAGGATCATATCCTTAATTTAAATCCTTCCATAAACTAAGGATCTCATCCTTAATTTAAATTTCAAAATTAGAGAATATAGGATTTTTCTGATAAAATCTTATCCTATCATATTAGGTAGCAAAATTTAAATTTCAAAAATTAGGTAAGGTAACGAATTCAAATTTCCTAATTTATCTCTAATTCAAAATTTAAATAAGGAAATTTAAAATAGGAAATTATCTAAAATAAAAAATCTGACGTCAACGGCATCGGGATGCCGATCGGAACACTGCCGCATGGTTCGGAACAAGCATAAGGTCCGAATGGAAAACCATAACGAGGATGATCCTCAGGATGTCATGCGGCCATGCTTGGGACAATCTTGAGCGCTGACGGGATCGCATAACGCTACGCAGCCTTACTCGAGACAAGTACCAAGTGACAACGGGCTCGCATAGATTTCGATGACAAGCGTACAAGACGGCATGCATGTGGCTACGGAGGCGGGGCAAAGTTGCGCAGCTATGGGGACAAGACATCGTTGCATACGGACGTGTAGTCATACCTACATACGGCATAAAGGACGGGTCCTCGAGGATGTCACGTGGTCATGTACGGAACTAATTTCGCACGCCAATGGGTCACACACGACATTGGCATAGCTATGGCACGAGATGAAGCGACCATAGGAGCGGGAAGAAGCCCGCGCAACCACAGAAGTGGGCCGACTCCTGTGCAGCTAGCACATAGGGTGCCAACCGTGCGGCCACGGGAGTGGGACAAAGCTCGCGTGGCCACTGGAGCAGGCCGACACCTGTGCGGCCAGTGCACGGGGTGCCACCCACACGACCAGCGTGCAGGGTTGCTCCCGCGTGGCCAATACGCAGGGTTGCCACCCACGCGGCCGTCGTGCAGGTCTCCCCGCCACAGCAACATGGGCAGTGCGCACGACTCTCAGCGTTCGCTATCTCGTAGCATTTTCAAATCCGAAAAATCCGTAACTTAATTATCAAACAGTTTTTCTCAAAATTTATGACACAATTAAAGATTAAATAACTTTCTACGTACAGTTTTATCAAGAACATAAAACATAAACACATACAAAATCAAGAACATGCTAGAATCATAATTAAAAAAAATCACATGATCATAAACTCATAGTAACATCTAATTGATTATCATTTAAACTCATTAAATCAATCAATCATCATATATAGTAGAGCATACTCATAAATATGAACAAGACCAAACATAATCACAGAGAGTACTATGGAAATCAAGGTCATCAAACTTTAAGAGAATAAACATGAACAAGATATGCTAGATCATCGAAAATCTTTGCTCTTGATACCAATTATTAGAAATTCCAAAAAATAAATTTCCAAAAACGATATTACCAAAAACGATTTTCGTAATTTTGTAAACAAATCAAGAACGTAGCGGAATAGGTATTTTCAAATTTTCTTTAAATTTTACAAAACAAAAAACATAGGATCGTTGATCTAACATAAATCAATCCATGGATCTTGGTTTAGATAAAGCATAGAAGTGTTTCACAACTATTAAGTCTTCCCATCTATTCTCTAGAGCCCGTTGAATGATCTTGTATGTGGGCACCTCTTTCTCCTTGAGTGCATATCTACGACTATGGGAATCTCTCCCTTAGCGGCCATAAACGAACACGGGACTTCTCCCACGGTGGCTCGTCTCTCTCACTCTCTCTTTTTCTCTCAGTCACATGAAAAGCATAGTTACTGTGCATGAGTGTCGTGTACAACACTTAGAGTGATTTAAGAAAACTTTTCTCTTAAGTATTTTAAGAGATGTAAACTCTAATGGGCTTATTGGGCTCAACTGACCATTCAATTAGTTATTGGGCTATGTGTGAGCTAGACGTGGGATCTTATGGATCCAAATAGTTTAAGCTCTAATTTGCTAACTACCCATAATCATAATTAATTCTTAATTATGATTGGGCCTTATCCATTTATATTTGGGCACTCCACGATATGCCCAATATTGCACTCTTAAGTTAAATATCATATATTTTCTGTGAAGCTAATTAACATGTATATAATTATTTATTACTCATTATTAGTCATGGAAGCTTTTAGATGTTTGCATAATAGAAAATATAAACATCACATGTATATAATTGGGACATAATATGGAATTTATTAATAACAAATAGATAACAATTAAATCCAATAAACATTGTTTAAAATGTCAAACAAAGAAACTGTTTTCTAGGGCATATTCCCAACAGGAGCAAGTTCGCATCACGAGCTTCAACCTAAGACTCATCATCGCCGTCATCTCACTATTGGTGAGTCTTTTCCAGATTTGGCCATTTTACAAATTTAAATATGACATTTTTATAATTATTTTCGTACTGTAATTATTTAGGCCGTAAAAATTAAATGAAGTGAAAGAAGAGATTGAGATATGAACAAATATGAGTATTTGGCATTGAAACGATATCTGGAGACATAAAATTTCGAATGGAAACAAAAAGGACATTTTCTAAATATTTATAAAAGTGATATTTTTATAAATTTTTAGTTTTAAGGCTCGGGATCTCGAAACGAAGTTTTGACCTCAAATTTGAATTCAATGAGATCGAGAGACAAACTTTGATATAATGTGTCGCTATGTTTTGAAGTGGTACAAATCTCGACGCACAAGGTCGTGAATAGTACTACGCCACAAGCCGGGTCTCAACCCCAAACTTAAATTTATCGAATTATATGTCTAACCTAACTATTTTAGGTGCTAAGAATTCAGTGATGAAGTGTGTTATGCAATTGAAGCTTCGTTGAAAAATCGAACTTTTGAACCAAGCGATTGAGGTTTCGAAAATGACTCCCAACCCTCCGAACAACCACCAAACAACTTCAAATATCGTCCATAGCATCGTAGCTCTATCGAGTTACTCATTTGAGGTAGACATTCGATTAATTGATTCTAAAATTACTTTAATGACAAATTTATATATTTTAAATAAATATAGAATTTTGTAAAATATTTTGTAAAAATTATGTTTATACCTATTTTGAGTTGATTTGAGATTTAAACTGCCTGAGAAGTACATCACACTAGTTGATGTATCATATATACTATTTTGAACTATATTCTAGGAAATTGGATTTTTGGGTTTTGATTAAAAACGATCATTATGCTACCAAAATTTTTAGAAAATCCAAAATGGTTGATAACTCTATTTCGATAACTAAATTTGTTTGATTAAAGAATACCACATAGTTATTTTATGATTTTGCAAAAATGGTGCATATTTTTATGTTGTCATTTATATAATGTTTACATGCATTCGTATACTTACGTGGTCGTCAACTTATGGAGTACCCCATATTTAGTGCTTAGACTTATGGTCGCTTTATAGGTGACTCAAACTTACAAGTGACCCACTTGGACATCTCGGATATTATAATCGTATGCATAGTTATATGTCGGTTTGAATAGATATGCACTGATTTTGATGTGATGTTTTATTATAGTTTGAAATATTTAAACCTTTGAACCTTTGTGAATTGTTTTGAATGGGTCACTAACCATACAGGACATTCAACGTAAGTATATTTATTATTTATAAAAACCTGTAATCAATTCTCTATTGGACTTTAGCTCACTCATATCTCCCATTCTTTCCCTCAGGTAGCACTCAGTGTGATTTGACAAAGAAACTTAGATTGAAGCATTAAAGACTTACTAGTTTGTTGATATTTTTGTAAATTCTGACTAGACTTGTGGATTATAGACTTGAGTAGGAATTTGGATTTAATTATAACTGGGTAGCTTATTTGTAAAATTTGGACATGATTTGTGTAACTTATGTCTATGTTTGGTATGAGATGGATGCTCGATACATGATTATGGAACGTATATTTTATTTATTATCTATATTTAGTGAGTGACATATAACTATAGATTTTATTTTAATTAAATATTTTATAGAAGCCAATTTGAAAAATTAAAGGCTTTAAACGTTTTTGAACTATTTTAAAAATTATTTCTGATATTTTTATTTTATGAACTACTCATTCTGTCATTGACTCCGGCCTTGGGTCGTCACATATGCGCTTGAAGTGCTAAAGCCTAAGAGGTTAAACTTAATGTGGGCTATCACGATTTTCCTTTTAATCGAGATATTCAAGAAGCAACACTTTTACATAACTTCGAGATATTGATAATAACATCGTTTAAAGGGAGTGACCTATAAAAAGTTGATAAGTGCTAAAGCCTAAGAGGTTAAACTTAATGTGGGCTATCACGATTTTCCTTTTAATCGAGATATTCAAGAAGCAACACTTTTACATAACTTCGAGATATTGATAATAACATCGTTTAAAGGGAGTGACCTATAAAAAGTTGATAAGTGCTAAAGCCTAAGAGGTTAAACTTAATGTGGGCTATCACGATTTTCCTTTTAATCGAGATATTCAAGAAGCAACACTTTTACATAACTTCGAGATATTGATAATAACATCGTTTAAAGGGAGTGACCTATAAAAAATATCAACCACTTCAATGACCTAATGGAACTGTATCAGTTCCTTGATCTTGCAAAGTGTCGTTAATTTGCGGTCAGCATTACTAAAGGAGCCAAAAGGTTGTTCAGTTCCCTTGAGGCTAATTTCATCATTACATGGTCTTAATTCAGCTCTGCATTCCTAAGGTACTACCAATCTACCAAACAATTCAACCTACTGTTAGTAACTTTCTAACTTCAAGAAAGGAGCTAATGAGAATCTTAAGTCTTACCTCTCCAATTTCAACACAGAACTTGTGCATATCTATCACGTATTAGATGAGGTTGTGCTTGCATATATGACCACGGGAGTGTGAGACAAAAGTCCATTATGGGAGGAGCTCCAAAAATGAGTTTGCAAAAAAGCTCTTGAGCATATAAGAATGGAAAGCTCTAGAGAAGCACTGTGCAAAACAAAAGACGACAACACCGCAAAAAATTTGAGTGCACAATAATCTGAGAATAATAACTCAAGAAGAAATGATCACAAGTAAAAGAATAGCAACAAATGGGAATCATCTCCCAAGAAGTCACGTAATGATATAGAAGATCATCAATCTCATGTTATAACTACTTTACCAAGTTGATTGCATCCTTGAAGCATGTGTATCTAGTATCAAGAGGAAAACTCGACTGCAAGATGACACCTCTTATCAAGATTGAAGTACTGAAGAGAGACCCAAAGAAATATTGTCAATTCTATAAAAGGATTCAGCGCGACAGTAACCGATGCTATGCACTAAAGTCTGAAGTTCAAGAGCTAATTCAAAGAGGTTATCTGAAAGAGTTCATCGCACACATAAATGATACTTGGGACCACATAGAATGTGAGGAAGAGAAGCGACAATCTAAGGATATTGTTTATGATATTAGAACCATGTTTGATAGCTTGCACATCAATGGTAACTCGAAAAGAGTTCAAAAGAGATACGTTAAAAGAGGCTAAAACTAGTCACCTCACCAATGTCCATCACCTCACTGAGCAACTAACTAAGAGGTTAACAAGAGAGTGTGACAATGTCATTTTTACTAAGCAAGATGCATGACTCATGCATCACCCTTATAACAATGCCTTTGTAATTAAAGCTAAAATAGGAAACAACAATCTTTATAGAAATGTTTGTCGACAACGGTAGTACTACAAACATCCTTTTTCTAGATGTGTATGAAAAAAAAAAGCTATTGAGTGAAGATCTTTTAAGGCCAATCATTACCCTACTTTGTAGATTCACAAGATAATTCCTCATTCTAAGAGATGCAATATCACTTTTAGTCATGGTCAATGACGAACCTCACATCTTTATAATGATGACAGAGGTATTGATCGTTCATTGCTTATCTGCATTCAACACCGTGATTGGATGACTTACACTAAAAAACTTGAAAGTAGTCACATCTATTTACCATATAACTATGAAGTTTCCAACATCAGAAGGGATCGGACTTGTGCAAGGAAGCTAATATGAGGAATGTGAGTCTTATAATAAATTTATAAAGATAACTTCGAAAAGCAAAGGAGTTAACAAAGTTCTGGTAACTCACTCAGAACTTGCATGCAAAGCGACAATTGATGACAGCCTCAATCCATGCACGAGTAAAGATGAACATGCTACCAGACCCACATAAGGACTAATTGAGTTATAAATGGATGAAAAGGACCCTACACAAGTATTGAAGCTCGGGAAATAGTTGGAGAGAAATATATGCAAAGGGATGTTGGCTTTTCTGATTGACAACATGAATGTATTTGCTTGAAAACATGCAGATATAATGGAATTGACCCGAAAATTATGTGTCACTGATTAAACATTAATCCCAATCACAAGCCAGGTCAAATAAAAATGAAGAGCGATAGACCCAAATCGCTATCAAGTACTCAAAGATGAAGTGGATAACTTTCTTGATATTAGCTTCATCCGTGAGTCATTCTAACCAAAGTAGCTATCAAATTCAATGCTTGTTAAGAAACCAAATAGGAAGTGGCAAATATATATAGATTTTACGGTTCTAAATAAAGTATACCCCAAAGACACTTTCAACTACCACACATTGACAAGCTAGTGGATAGAATCTTTGGTTATAAACTCCTTAGCTTCATGGATACATACTCATGTTACAACCAAATCCGCACGTGTGAGCTTGATGAGCAGCACACATATTTCATTAGTGACCATGGGCTCTACTGCTATAAGGTAATGCAATTCTCAAAAATGCTAATGCAACATACCAAAGGCTGGTAAATATTGTGTTGATTTTTACTCCTATATGCTTATTCTTAGTCAAATTTTATTTTTCTTGCTTTTAATTGGTTTAATTGAAATAATTAATATCTCTAGCTAGTAATCAACTTAAATTGGGACCCTTAGCCTCAAAAATTTTATTTTATTTTTAGATACTTTTAATCCAATCGACTAAATAAATTAAATTAAAAATAAATAAACCGAGCTAAAGAGTAGGTCATGCCACTTATTCCTACTACTCAAGTAAGTAAAATATTAAAAAAAAAAAAAGCATAGATAAATCTTTTGAGTTTGACTTATCCCGATGTATATACGGCTCGTTTGGTGGCCCAAACTAAAGGTTGGGAATCTGATCTCATGTTTGGGCCCAATGGGAGAATGGGCAAAGGAGTCCAACTCTTTTTTTCAGTTTCTTTCCTATGGAACTAAATTATACTAATTAGAAATTGGGTTAATTTAATCCCATGCCTAGCACACCTTTTGTTTTTTTATTTTTTGTTTCTTTTTTCTTTCTTTCTTTCTTTAATGATTTTTTTAATTAATATATATATATTAAATCCTAATTTTTATTTATTTTTAACGAAAAAATATTTTTTTATATACCTATTTTTCATAAATAAATTAAAATCATACTATTTTATACAATCATTATTTAAATTTATCTTTTCTATTTTTATAATTATTTATTTATTTATTTATAAATAAAATATAATTAGAACTAGATTAAGAAAAAATTATTATATTTACTTTGTTTTAGTTTGATATTATACCAAACACACAATATACTACTAAATAACATTATTCAATCTAATTCAATAGATGTTCAATTCAATTCAATCTAATCACGCGTACCAAAAGCCAATATAGTATTATTGTACATTCAAAAAGTTAAAGGTTTGCCTTCATGGGTAGGTCTGTTCTTCAACTTAAAACACATTGAAAAACGACACCTCTTTTAAAAAAAAGACATGACACTAAAATCGACACCAACGTCAAAAAATATAAACGACAGAACATACAAAACTGAGATCATTATGAGAAAACAACAACACTGGAAACGACAGCAATCTTTAAAATGACAACAACATCAAAAAGCACAATCAACCAGAAAACAGCACAACCAAAAAAGGTTACTCTTTAATATATGTGTGCATATATACGTACATTTTTTTTTTTTTGGAAATCGGCAACTCTTTAATTTTAATTGGACGACAACAGTGAAGTGGATAATTATTTCAATACAGTGTATTATATTTAATACTTATGTAAATATATAAAAAAAGACTTTTATTACTTTATATGGTTCGGTAATTTGTTTCCCTGCTGCATTCGACATATTTATTTTTATCTCACTCCATCAATTAGACTACTTTGCTATTTGTTCTTTTTTTAGGAAGAATATTTTGTATTATCATTGACTAGGGCTAATGAATTGTTTCCTAGATAATTTTTTTTAATTTAAATTTTCATACTATTGCAATGGATCCCTTTTTTTTTACATAATTGTAAGATGAATCTTATTTAGAGTAATTTTTTTTTCTTATTCAAATTATAATCTCTTAAAAAAATGTGCAAGTTTTTAGATAAAAGCATTTTACCAATGAGTCTTGTAGATACCATAATAATTACCAAAATAAAAATCAAACACAATACGTGGTATAATAATTAAGACCCAAAAGGATCTAATTCTATCTAGATAATACGTGTTAGAGAAGTTCATCTCTATATAGTACGAAAGAATCATCATTAAGTTCAATAGTTAAAGCACTTTTGAGAAAATCGAGACGATGTACTTGATGAAGGGAACTCGCCAACACACAGAATAAAAAGGGAGTCATCACTAAGCTCTACATTCCAATGCATTAAGACCACTGAGTCATTATGTCTAAGTACCTACCTTTATTTTGTAGACGGAAATGATTCGACCTCGAACACTCAAAAATTACAACCTATATTATTATAACCTAATATGTGAGTTACAAGAATCAACCTCAACATTATCTCTTCGATAATATCCTCACCCTATAGACAGAGTGAGAGACACTGAGGAAAAACACACATCTGGGAAAAAAAAAAAAAACAAAAAAGAACTAACATGTAATTAGATTCTCTGCTTAGTGAAAAATCAGTGGGCGTATTTTCTTTTTTCTTTTTTCGGCTGAATAAACCACTATAAAACTTTGTGTGTTCTTAATATCTTTCCTTGTTTGATCCGTGTTGTGCGGTCTAAAATCCTATGTCAGGTCGCATGTGTAAGATTAAGTGCGACCTCATCCGAAAGGGTTACATGCGACCTTCACCACATAAGTTATGTGTGACCTACACTGCCTAAGTTATGTGCGACCTCCTCTGAATAGGTTATGTGCGACCTCCACCGCAAGAGTTATATGCGACCTCCACTGCAGGAGTTATATGCGACCTCCTCCGAGTAGGTTATGTGCGACCCGAAAGAAAAGGAAACTAGTCTCTGCATCGTCAAACGGGTAACCTACAAGGAAAGGGAAACAAAAGTCTCTCTTTCAAGTTCGACCAGTTACCCAATTTAAGTGATTACCCAATTATAGTTACTCAAATTATATTATCCGATTGTATAGTTACCCATTTTCATAATTAGGAACATTGAACTACCCTCATCTATATAAAGGGAGCTCAATGTTTCGGTGAAGTGGACTTTTAGGACTAGACTTTTGGACTTTTGACCTTTGGACTGGACTTTTCGAATCACGAGATATAGATTATTCTTTCCGAATCTAGATAAGCTAAGGAATTCTAAAGACTGTTTCTATCTTCTTTCCGGACAACACATTGTAACTTTGAGTTCTTGTAATTCTCCAGAAAATAGTAAAAAAGAGTGGACGTAAGCTCATCTTTTTCGGGGCTGAACCACTATAAAATCATTTGCCTCTTTATTTGCTTTTATTAATAACCCAATTTACACAAGCCACATCTCGCAATTTTTTCTAAATTTATTGTTGACAAAACCTCCATCAACAATTGGCGCTAGAAGGAGGGCTATTCCAGCGAAATAGTTTGTCAAAAATTCACTTTTTTAATAATGGCAAACACCAGAAACACTACGAGAGTCACCGAAACTAGCCAAAACCAACCCCAAAGCACTACTGTTGCACAGGCAGATCCTACTCAGGATCAGCCTACTATGACCGCATCGAAAAATCTTGCCCAGAGACAGGATCGTAAGGAGGAGACACTGGTGAACCTTTAGCAAGTCACTAACCAGATCAATGACACCCTACGATGACTTGCTGAAGGGCAGTTGGTGACCCCACCACAGCACGAACGTCCCAAAGAACGTCCTACTCAACTGCCTGAAAAAGGAATACAGATCCTAGAAACAAGAAGATGCGACCAGCCAAGAACCCAGCAAGAGCATCATGAAGATTGTGTCTCCAAAGGAAAAGGCAAAGTCGCAAACTTGCCTCCAGAATCTGATACGGAGAGTTCAAGTACTAACCGTGATCGTAGACAACCTTCTCGTAAATCCACTAATAATCAAAATCGCTTGAGCAGCGAACGAAAAAGACTATCAAGAAGCGTCTTCGAAAGAATCAGCAGAGAGTCGAGACAAGATCCTGCAGACCTAAGACAATACTTGGAGCGACGACGTAGCCATGATCGATCCGTACCGCATCATAACGACCAAAGCTGGTCTCATCGCACTATTTCGCTGGATTCCTCTCACAGATCGCAGAAGACTCTACCTGACAAACCCGCCATGCATCAAGATAACGATCAAAGGCCACCCTTGCCACCAGCAAGAGATAATGTTTTCCCTCCGAACGTCGATGTTCACAATTTAAGGATCGCATTAGACACACTTACTGGTTAGGACGATGAGCTCGCTGATGGTTATTGTCAATCACCATTCAGTGAGGAAGTTCGAGCTGCAGCCCTACCTACTGAATTCAGACTTCCCACCATTAACACTTTTGATAGGAAAACTAATCCAAAGGACCATATAGATCACTTTAGCGACTTGATGGAACTCCATCGTGTCAATGATCATGCACGTTGTAGATGTTTTGCTGTAACTCTCTCAAGAGCAGCAAAGAAATGGTTCCGAAGAATCAAATCCGGCTCGATCTCATCCTGGCAACAACTTCAGACGGCGCTCTTGAGATAGTTTCAAGCTACAAAGAATTTCACTGTTCCACTTGTTAGCTTGTCTGCAATCCAACAAGGTCCAGAGGAGACTCTACGATTTTATCTCTATCGATTCACCTCAGAGTTAGCAAAGGTCAACAACCCACCTGAGGGAGGAGTTCTAACTCTCATGATGGCCGGGGTGTCACCAAAAACTAAACTCTGGGAGGAATTACTTGAGCGAGAATGTAGAACTCTTGAAGATTTCTACCAAAGGGTTGGTCGGCATCTGAGGGTAGAATCTTCATGTGAGAATCTTCAAAAGACAAAGAAATAAGGAAGGAAAGATGCAACTAAAAACGCGGTCATTACCAATAATAACGGTAATAAGAAAAACAAAAGGAATAATGAACAGCCGATGGAGAATCAGCCTAGACCCAAAAAGCAGGAGATTTCAAGAGCTCCCATGCGGTTCAACAATCACACTGAGTTAAACGCGCTCATAGATCATATCTATGCGGTTGCAAACCAGAAGGATCGATACCATCAACCGGAACCGATGAAATGGGACAGGGCAAAGCGCGACCCCAGCAAGTTCTGCCAGTATCACAATGATATTGGGCATGATACCAATAATTGCTTTGCCTTGAAGGATGAAATTGAAAGGCTAATTAAAGAGGGGCGACTGCGGCAGTACACCAGGCAGAATGACAAAAGGTGAGAAGAAAACCGACAGCGACCTCCAGAAATTCGACGCGAAGTCCGAACTATCTTCGGAGGACCGCATGTTGGCGGAGATTCGATAGAAGCTCGACAATAGCCATTAACTAACATCATGCATATTGAGCAGCGATCACGCAATCTTCAACGAGTACCAGACATGGACATTACCTTCACAGAACAGGACGCAAGGTAAGTCCATTATCCGCATAATGACGTGTTGGTCATAAAAATTAATTGTGGAAGCACACAGTTATGGCGAGTATTGGTTGATAACGGAAGTACTGTGGACATCCTGTACTACGACGCCTTTAAGAAAATAGGGTTGAATGAGAGCGACTTGAAGCCTATCGTCACTCCACTCTATGGTTTTACTAGTGACAGCCTGATGCCTATGGACATGATTGAATTAGTGGTCAACGTTGGAACATATCCTAGGGTTTCAATGATAATGACCCAATTATTGGTGGTAGATTGCTCCTCCGCATTCAATGCTGTTCTGGGAAGACCGACACTGAGAGAACTTCGAGCCGTCACTTCGATCTACCATCTCACTATAAAGTTCCCGACCCAACACGGGGTAGGCGAAGTGCGAGGAAACCAATATGATGCGAGGACTTGTTATAACAACTCGCTAAAACTCGCAGCAAAGGATGCGACATCTCGCACAATGATAGTCCACCTGCCAGAGGAAGCGTCAGTCGAAGTAGCGGGCAAAGCGTCAGTCGAAGTAGCAGGCAAAGCATCAGTCGAAGTAGCAGGCAAAGCGTCAGTCGAAGCTCCAGTTGAGTCATCAGACAAAGCGTCAGTCGAAGCAGTAGGCAAAGCGTCAGTCAAAGTAGCAGGCAAAGTGTCAGTCGAAGCTCCAGTTGAGTCGTCAGACAAGGCGTCAGTCGAACCATCAGAGAAAGCGTCAGTTGAACCGTCAATGAAAGTGTCAATCAAAATGACCAGGGAAAACTTCGATCCTCGAGAAATAGACGAAGAGGCCAGAACTGGACCCATTGAAGATCTGGAGGACTTATCATTCGACATGTCTTCAAAGACTTTAAAAATTAGAACGGAGATTCAAGAACCTGTACGAGCTTCATTGGTCGCTTTTCTGAAATCTAACTTGGATGTCTTCGCATGGCAACATTCGGACATGGTAGGGATTAATTCGAGGATCATATGACACCGTCTTAACATAGATCCAACAAAGAAGCCTGTACGGCAGAAAAGAAGAGCTATGAATCCAGAGCGCTACGTCGCGTTAAAAGAAGAGGTGGAGAAGCTGCTCGAAATTGGGTTCATAAGAGAGTCTTTTTATCCTGACTGGCTTGCAAACCCGGTTTTGGTGAAGAAACCCAATGGGAAGTAGAGAACGAGTATCGATTTCACCGATCTCAACAAAGCATGCCCGAAGGATAGCTTCCCACTTCCGAGAATCGATCAGCTTGTAGATACGACATCGGAACATGAACTCTTAAGTTTCATGGACGCGTATTCTGGATATAATCAAATCCCCATGTACGAGCTAGATGAGGAGCACACCTCGTTCATCACTGATCGAGGATTATAATGTTATAAAAAGATGCCCTTCGGACTTGTCAATGCAGGAGCGACCTACCAGCGTCTTGTCATTATGATATTTGCAAAGCAAATTGGCAAGACAATGGAGGTATACGTCGATGACATGTTCGTGAAGTCGGAGAAAGCCGAAGATCACATTAAGCACCTTGATGAGACGTTCAAAATTCTCTGGAAATATCAAATGAAGCTAAATCCCTAGAAGTGTGCGTTCGGGGTAGGATCTGGAAAATTTTTGTGTTTTATGGTCAATCAGCGAGGAATTGAAGCAAACCCTCAGAAGATACAAGCGTTGATTGATATGCAATCTCCTCGTAAACCCAAGGATGTGCAAAGCCTAGCAGGAAGAGTAGCTGCACTGAGTCGGTTTGTATCCAGGTCAACCGATAAATGCCAACCTTTCTTTGAAGTATTGAAAGGATCAAAGAGGTTCGAGTGGACGAAAGAATGTGAGCAGGCACTCCAAGAGTTGAAAAAGCACTTGGGTTCTCCTCCACTCTTGTCGAAGCCAAACCCAGGAGAAGAATTATGCTTATATCTCGCTATTTCCAAATATGCGACGAGTACTGCATTAATTCGCGAGGAGGGAAATATACAGCGACCTGTCTATTATGTAAGTAAAAGATTACTTGATGCCCAAACCAGATATCCAGAGATGGAAAAATTGGCGCTAGCGCTCATCATCGCATCAAGAAAGCTTCGACCTTACTTCCATGCTCACTCCATCAGGGTTTTCATGAATTTTCCGTTGAAACAGGTTTTACAGAAACCTAAGGCATTAAGACGGCTGCTTAAGTAGACTGTTGAATTGAGTCAATTTGACATCAATTTTCAACCTCGCACTACCATAAAGGGTCAGGCCCTCGCAGATTTTATTGCAGAATTTATATATGATNATACAAGCGTTGATTGATATGCAATCTCCTCGTAAACCCAAGGATGTGCAAAGCCTAGCAGGAAGAGTAGCTGCACTGAGTCGGTTTGTATCCAGGTCAACCGATAAATGCCAACCTTTCTTTGAAGTATTGAAAGGATCAAAGAGGTTCGAGTGGACGAAAGAATGTGAGCAGGCACTCCAAGAGTTGAAAAAGCACTTGGGTTCTCCTCCACTCTTGTCGAAGCCAAACCCAGGAGAAGAATTATGCTTATATCTCGCTATTTCCAAATATGCGACGAGTACTGCATTAATTCGCGAGGAGGGAAATATACAGCGACCTGTCTATTATGTAAGTAAAAGATTACTTGATGCCCAAACCAGATATCCAGAGATGGAAAAATTGGCGCTAGCGCTCATCATCGCATCAAGAAAGCTTCGACCTTACTTCCATGCTCACTCCATCAGGGTTTTCATGAATTTTCCGTTGAAACAGGTTTTACAGAAACCTAAGGCATTAAGACGGCTGCTTAAGTAGACTGTTGAATTGAGTCAATTTGACATCAATTTTCAACCTCGCACTACCATAAAGGGTCAGGCCCTCGCAGATTTTATTGCAGAATTTATATATGATGTCGATCTTCCCACAGGAGTACTCGAGAAACCCGCTTCAGATACATCAAGGTTATGGAAACTTTATGTTGATGGGTCATCGAATGAAAATGGAGCAGGTGTGGGCCTAGTTTTAATTAGTCCTGAAGGGTACAACATTCATTGTGCACTTCGCTTTAAATTCCCAGCGTCGAATAATGAGGCTGAGTATGAAGCAATGATAGCTGGGCTTAAGCTTGCATAGGAAATGAAGGTGGAGATAATTGAAGTGTACAATGACTCCCAGCTAGTCGTTTGTCAGGTTAAGGGCGATTATCAAGCGAGAGGAGAGAGAATGATGGCCTATTTGCAGAAGGTGCAGCAATTGTTCTTAACATTCACTGCTTATAACATTCAGCTTCTTTCTCGCATTGAAAATACCTGGGCAGATGCACTTGCTAAGCTCGCTTCAACGAAAGATGCAGAGTTGTTGAAGGTAGTTCCTATTGAATTTCTTGTATCGCCAAGCATCGAGGTCGAACCCTAAGTAGCTATGCCAGTTGACGAAAAACCATCGTTGATGGATCCTATAATGCGATATATACAAAATGGCGATCTTACTGAGGGCAAAGACGATGCAAAGCGACTCCGCATGAAGGCAGCCCGCTATATCATCCAGGATGAGAAGCTTTATCGAAGAAGTTTTTGCTCGACATTATTATTATGTGTCAATGATGAAAAAGCACGCTATATTATGAGAGAAATTCACGAAGGAATATGTGGAAATCATTCTGGGGGGTAGGCACTTGCAAACAAGATTCTTCGACAAGGGTATGTTTGGCCGACTATGAAGAAGAATACATTGGAATTTGCTAGGAGGTGTGATAAATGTCAACGATTTGCAACTATTCCTAGAAACCCACATGTTCATTTAACTACAATGACTAGTCCATAGCCATTTGCTATTTGGGGAATTGATATTATCGGGATGCTTCCATTAGCACGAGGAGGTTTGAAGTATGCAGTGGTCGCAGTCGATTATTTTACAAAATAGACGGAAGCTGAGGCCTTGAGCACCATTTCCGCAAAGAAGATGATAGATTTTGTTTACAAATCTATAATCTATCGTTATGGTATACCGCATACTATAATTTCTGATAATGAGAAATAACTCGACTATGATGAGTTCCGTGACTTCTGCAACAACTTAGGCATCAAGAAGAGTTTCTCTGCTATTGTTCATCCGCAAGCCAATGGGCAGGTCGAAGCGATAAACAAAATACTCAAACAAAATATAAAGACAAAGCTGGAGGAGCATAAAGGAGCTTAGCCAGAAGTACTTCCAGAAGTTTTATGGGCTTATCGCACCACTCAACGAACCACTACTGGAGAGAGTCCATTCTCTCTAGCTTATGGATATGAAGCAATGATCCCAGTTGAAATTGGTGCGGACTCTCGACGGTGATCTGTTTATGAGCAAAATCAGAATGATGTATTACTGAGAATTGAACTCGATCTTTTAGAAGAACGGCGTGAATAATCTCAACTTCGAATTACATCATATCAACAACGCACTGCTCGATATTATAACTCCAAAGTCAAAGGTAGACATTTTGAAGTTGGTGATCTTGTCCTTCGAAGAGTTCTACCTAATAATAAAGAACATGGTGCTGGTGTATTTGGGCCTTCCTGGGAAGGGCCTTATGTTATTGATAACGTCATTCGACCTGGAACATACAACCTAGCTCGCATCGGTGGACAAAAGATCGAGCATGCTTGGAATGCAGAACAACTTCGTCGTTATTATCAATGAATCTTCATGTTTATCTTCCATGTACTTTCAACGGCCTACTGTATCTTCGTTATTTCGTCATTCGATGTCATTCGTCAATAATATTTCTTCGGCTATTACTTCAACTTCGTTTGATTCATCTTTATGGCAGTTTTCGGACACCATGAAACTCGGGGGGTAGTAGGATCAGAATTTTATCTCCTACTTGTTTCCGTTCATCTTTTTATAGTTTTATGGCAATTTTTGGATACCATAAAACTTGGGGGGCAGTGGGATCAGAATGTTATCTCCTACTTGTTTCCTAAGGGACTATGCAAAACATCCATTTAGAGGAGACGGAGTTTTAGATCGTCGAAGTATCTGAAATTCCTTAAAATCCTAAGATTTTCTCCTCGCTTCATGCCTCAACATGTTGTATTATGCAATTTCCCTCCTCGAACAAAAAAGTAACTAAGCCAAACGTTCATTGTTCGATGTGATATATTGATATATCCTATTTTGACATGGAACTTTTGAAAAATAGTTGAGTTTGCATCACTCGTATTGGTTGTTTTCTTAAGCGACCTAACCTATCCTAACACTTAAAACTCATTTTAAGTTAGTTGGATTCAAATCGCTAAAAACATACTGATCAGTCACTTAGTGATTGACTACTTAGTTAAAATTAGTATTGTGTTTTCATTATTTTGTAGGAATATCTGACAGGGAAAAAATAATATTTATTAAAAGAATTGTCACCAGTACATAAGCGGAAAGGAAGGGGGACCAAGCCCGCATTGTTCTAAAAATATTAAAAAATAATACAAGTGTTATGCAGAAGGGCTCGCGCCGCCATCTCCAGCTTTGGCAGTATCCTCCCTCCAACTTTGGACAAGCTCGACCACGTCCTCACCAAGGATGAAGAAGTCAAAGTCTAGATGCTCGTAGAAAATGTTAAAAATGATGGTCGACGAGGCGATATCACTAGCTTTATCTTCGAGTTCTTTGACTTCAGTCGCCTTGAACTCTTCGATAGCTTTGTGAACCACCTCAGTGGTCGCCTCCCTCATGCGATCCGGATGCTTAGAGATGATTTTCTCGAGCTCTTTGACTTTTTCCTTGAGGTTCTCCTTCTCGAGCTTCTCCTTGGCTAGGTCTTCAAGCAGCTGCTGCCTCTCTAAGTCGAAGGCTGTTTTCTCCTCCTCCCGAGCTTTCTCCGAGTTCTCGAATGCTTGGGTTATCTCTTCAACATTTTCAGCCTTCTCTAAGCATTCGAGGACTGGGTCGTACATCAGGACAGCAGCAGCCGCGGTCTGAAAAATCTAATTATTAATACTAAGAAATAATACATTTGAGAAAATAGGAAAGTACTTACATTGGCCAGCATCCTCATCGCGGAACCAAAAGCGACCTTGGCAGATCGTCGCTTCATCCGCTCCCAGCCTTCCTCAGATGTGAAGCGATCAATGAAGGCTGCGCTCATGCCAGTCTTCTCTGGTAATTGATTGAGGAGTGTGAAGAGTTCGTCATCCTTATCTGCCAGGATCGGTTTCGAAGAAGTGGCAGCCTCTTTAGGTGGTTCGGAATGGCTCGTTGGCTGAGGCTGTGGAGGAGGCGAGCTTGCTGGGATGTCCTTGAAGGCAACTTTTTGTTTTTTGGAGTTGTTAACCTTTTCTTTCCCTTTTGATGACGGAGTGCTCTCGAGTGTCTTGATTTTTGCTATGGACCCGAGAGTGGAGGGTGGTGCTCGCAAGCCGCTACCGATAACGATCTCTGTACAGATATGTCAACAAGCGAGGAGATATAATACAAAGGTAATTAGAATGTATATATATCATTACCTTCTTCTTGTGGAGGAGCTGGTTGAGGAGCTGGTGGTGACGTTGTCTCTGGAGAGGAAGGTTCTGAGGCTAGAAGGGTGGCAGGTGAGGCACCTATATCCGTCTGTTTTCTTGGCTTCTTCTTCGAGCTCGAAGGTCTGGATGAAAGGATAGGGGGGTCTGGGAACGCGGCTCCCTTTGGAAGCAGACCGCAAGCGACCAGGTTATTTGAAGTACCTAATACCTTCCAATTAAATTCCTCAATTGGAAGGTCGTTGATTTTGTATAGCCTTGCGAGCTGTTCCCTGGAAAGTCCAGGCCGTTCCCTGTTGTCTACGATGATATTCGAATGCGATCAGTATAAAAGTAACAAAATAGAAAAAGGTGATAAATTGGAAAACTACCTACCGGGATTTTGAAAGAAGCCGTTATCTGCATAGTCAAAGTGGAAAAATTGATTTTTCCATTTTCCCATGTTGTCGCGAACCCCTTAGATCGTTTTTATTGCCTGGTTCGACCATTTGCTCGCATAAAATAAGCCAAGTTCTGATGGGTTTGATTTTACTTAGTAAAACCAAGCGAACTCTTCAGGAGAAAGGGTCTCTAAACCTAATTTATAGTAAAGTATATACAAACCTACCATATATCTATAGGTATTAGGAGTCAGTTGGAAAGCAAACCTACCATATATCTATAGGTATTAGGAGTCAGTTGGAAAGGGACGACCCCATAGTAGTCAATAATCGATTTTATGTATGGATGAAGTAGGAGGTGGACACCACACTTGAGAACTGCTTCAGAAAAAGAAGCAAGTCTGCGTGGTGGTGTGTGTGGACGGTTGAACTCTATGGGTAGGTGAAGAGGTATGGCGATCTTATAGCTACTCGCGATTTTGCTGAGTTTGTTCGATGTGCAGCTCGTCCTTATATTGGTACATGACCAATTCCCCTCTACGTATTGATAGCCCGATGAAAAGGCAGGGGCATCCCTAATATGTCGGGGCCACTGTTCCTGAGGGAGATCGCCTATGCGAGGACTACTTTGCCTGACCCCTGTTATTTCTACCTCGAGTTCTGGCTCAAGGTAGTCTTCGAGGTTTATGGAGCTAACACTTGAGTCAAATTCTCCAGAAAATGCATTCCCTTCCCTAAAATCCTCACTACTAGATATCTGAAAAGAAATACGGATGGATTTAGTCCTATGCGAGCATCAAGGTTTNTTGTTAACCTTTTCTTTCCCTTTTGATGACGGAGTGCTCTCGAGTGTCTTGATTTTTGCTATGGACCCGAGAGTGGAGGGTGGTGCTCGCAAGCCGCTACCGATAACGATCTCTGTACAGATATGTCAACAAGCGAGGAGATATAATACAAAGGTAATTAGAATGTATATATATCATTACCTTCTTCTTGTGGAGGAGCTGGTTGAGGAGCTGGTGGTGACGTTGTCTCTGGAGAGGAAGGTTCTGAGGCTAGAAGGGTGGCAGGTGAGGCACCTATATCCGTCTGTTTTCTTGGCTTCTTCTTCGAGCTCGAAGGTCTGGATGAAAGGATAGGGGGGTCTGGGAACGCGGCTCCCTTTGGAAGCAGACCGCAAGCGACCAGGTTATTTGAAGTACCTAATACCTTCCAATTAAATTCCTCAATTGGAAGGTCGTTGATTTTGTATAGCCTTGCGAGCTGTTCCCTGGAAAGTCCAGGCCGTTCCCTGTTGTCTACGATGATATTCGAATGCGATCAGTATAAAAGTAACAAAATAGAAAAAGGTGATAAATTGGAAAACTACCTACCGGGATTTTGAAAGAAGCCGTTATCTGCATAGTCAAAGTGGAAAAATTGATTTTTCCATTTTCCCATGTTGTCGCGAACCCCTTAGATCGTTTTTATTGCCTGGTTCGACCATTTGCTCGCATAAAATAAGCCAAGTTCTGATGGGTTTGATTTTACTTAGTAAAACCAAGCGAACTCTTCAGGAGAAAGGGTCTCTAAACCTAATTTATAGTAAAGTATATACAAACCTACCATATATCTATAGGTATTAGGAGTCAGTTGGAAAGCAAACCTACCATATATCTATAGGTATTAGGAGTCAGTTGGAAAGGGACGACCCCATAGTAGTCAATAATCGATTTTATGTATGGATGAAGTAGGAGGTGGACACCACACTTGAGAACTGCTTCAGAAAAAGAAGCAAGTCTGCGTGGTGGTGTGTGTGGACGGTTGAACTCTATGGGTAGGTGAAGAGGTATGGCGATCTTATAGCTACTCGCGATTTTGCTGAGTTTGTTCGATGTGCAGCTCGTCCTTATATTGGTACATGACCAATTCCCCTCTACGTATTGATAGCCCGATGAAAAGGCAGGGGCATCCCTAATATGTCGGGGCCACTGTTCCTGAGGGAGATCGCCTATGCGAGGACTACTTTGCCTGACCCCTGTTATTTCTACCTCGAGTTCTGGCTCAAGGTAGTCTTCGAGGTTTATGGAGCTAACACTTGAGTCAAATTCTCCAGAAAATGCATTCCCTTCCCTAAAATCCTCACTACTAGATATCTGAAAAGAAATACGGATGGATTTAGTCCTATGCGAGCATCAAGGTTTTTTTTTACTATGCCAGAACTTTGGGGGTTCACCCTAGGATTATACTAACAAGCAAGCTCATCGATTTTTTCTAAGAAGTCTACGGATTCATAAAAATTATTCGAGCAGTTCGTCGGAAAATAAATAAATAGGGTATCAGACCTTAGAATCTCTTTTCACGAGTTTTTTGATCATTATCTAGTAAGAGTCTACTCTATGAATCGGTAAATAGGGGATAAAAAAATTCTCATTTCAGTTCGTTCGAAAATGGGATGTGTTTCTATTCCTAGAAATTGAAACTGTTTTTCCGAGAACAGACGAAAAACAATAAGAGAGAAGGAATAAACTAACCTTTCTTCGAAAGCGGAGGGATTCAGATATGGTCTGAACTTCGTCGGAGAAGATACTGGAATTGTGCGAGCTTAAACGGTGCCTTAGGGTTCTCTGATAAACTTCGGGACTTTTAGAAAGATGGAAAGAGTCTATAATGAAGAAGCAAAAGCGGATTGATTTCCGATATTTATACCTCGAGCACTGCTAAATCACAGCCATAGATCAAGGTATTTGATTTTCAGATCTAAAAGCTGAAATTCACGCGGGATTTGATTTCTTCAGAAGATAAATCAGAATCTTTCGAAATTTGAAAAGATTTGGTTTAAAAACGATGGTTGGCATCATCGATATCCTTAAATCTCCTCGAGTTCTGCTATCTTTCTTAAAAAAGGCAACACGTATTTTTGTCTGTCAGAAAAAGGTACGCGTGATCTTGAGAAATGTGAGATTTGAGATCTGGCGACTCTTCGACTCTTCAAGGATCTCAAGTCTAGGTCGTGACATCGCATTTTTTAAGTTCGCATGCACTCACACTAAAAGGAAGCTCCATTTTGTCCTAAAGAACTAATGAAGGTGGGGGCAATTGTTGTGCAGTCTAAAATCCTATGTCAGGTCGCATGTGTAAGATTAAGTGTGACCTCATCCGAAAGGGTTACATGCGACCTTCACCGCATAAGTTATGTGCGACCTCCACCGCCTAAATTATGTACGACCTCCTCTGAATAGGTTATGTGCGATCTCCGCCGCAGGAATTATATGCGACCTCCTCCGAGTAGGTTATGTGTGACCTGAAA
>JXTB01000589.1:184369-225041 GCA_002914805.1 Parasponia andersonii | reverse complement strand
ATATGTTGCAGAAAATAAGTTTTATTCAAAAACGATATAAAACAGAGGTAATTGAGTCCCTACCTCGCTCGAATAGCAATACCACGCTATCGAATCCTCAAGGTATCGTTGACGATCGCTCGGAGGGTTGAGAATCAATTCCAAGCCCTCAATCGTCCTCTTGCGAAAAATCAACTTCTCACTGGAGCTTCAATTCCACAAACGGACCTCTTCGCTATAACTTGTCTAATTCGGGTCCGGGCCCACACCAGGCCGATGGCACGTAAAATGAGGCAAATCTCGACCGTTCGATCTCGATTTCCGTGCCGATCACTAAACATAGGCAATATTTATATCAAACTTCTCCATTTTCTGAGTAAATTCCAAAAATGACAACAAAAACTCAATCCAATGGCTGGATCAAAAAGTCAAACTTAAACTCAAAATATCCAAAAATGGCAACTTTCAATCCGGGCAAAATGAGGTTGAGATATATATACATTGATGATCCTTGAGACGAGATGAATCCAACGGGACCAGTTGGAGGTCGAATGGTGGGCGGAATCGTCGCCGGTGACGAAAAAACCGAAATGGCTCCAACGGCTTTGATGGAGGTTTTCCGGCGAACCAGAAGACGGCGATGACTAGCGAGGAGCGGCGGAGCTTCAGCACAGCACGGGGGTCCTTCGCCGTCGGTGGCGCGGGCGCACGGTGGCTGGAGCAGCTGTCACGGCTTCCTCCAGTGGTGCGGCCGAGAAATGCAGAGAAAGAGAGAGAGAAGTCTGGGGAGAAGAGAGAGAGAAAAGAAAAGGACAGGGCATGTGGCCCTGTCTTATAGGGCTGTGTAATTTTTCAAAAATTGCACATAAGTCTCCAAATTTCAAATCTCTATCAATCTAGTCTCCCAAAAATTACAATTTAATCCCTCTGTACAAAATTTTTATAATTTAATCCCCACAATATTTTATCCGGAAAATTAGTAAATTATCCAAATTACCCTCTCAAAATCTGAGTTTTTACAAAATGAACTCTTGTTTAGAGGCTTTTTTACACTTTCTAATATGATTGTTTAAGATGTGTATTTCATTATAATTTATTGTATTATTAAAATGTAAGCAATGTATTATTAAGATGTAAGCAATGATATTGATCACATACTGCATAATGGAGAATACAATTAGCATTTCCCGTTTACTTTAATTTGTATATATTTTTTTTCTTGTGTTGCAATTGATTGAGTCATGCATGAATCATGTGCATTTACTATGTCCGGTCAAATATGGGATGAATCAAGGCTAGGAATTTATGACTTCGGGAAAGTCAAGTTGATAAGGCGTGAATTATTTATTTCTTCGCTTTCTTTTTTTTTTTTTTTCTTCTTCATACATACTTTCATGAATCTCATATTTATATTATCTTATCCTAAAAGTCCCTTCCAACTTTTAAATTGTCTTATTATTTTTTTGCTTACAAGAATTATATCCATTTTTAATTGTATAATGATAACTTACATAAGTATAGTATTAAAAAGATGAGATGATCCTTCCTTAACTCTATTTTAAAATTAAGGTGGAATAGGGTATTTGGATTAATTGACATCAAGAAAATATTTTGCTAACTTAACTAGACACGCACGTGATCATATATCAGATCGTTACTAACAGTCATAATAAAATTCCAAAATTACTAATCAAGGTTTAGCGGATGTTGCCTTTCGAGAATAGAATGATTATTACTTTTCTAATTCGCTGTCAAAACTTAATTATCACTCCTGTTTTATAGTTGAATTTTTATAGAAGGTGTGTACTTGTCATGCTTTTGAGCTAATGGGTGGATGTTAGAATCTAATGAAGATTTTTTGAATCTTTTTTACTCATGTTCAATAATCTTATATGTAAAAAGAAGAAACTAGTTTCAAACAAGAATAATTGTTGTTAACTTTATTTGTGGTATATTCTAATTCTAATTCATAAATTCAATAGTAATAACCGACATATACATTAAGTGAAATTATAAAAAGTATTGTAGACGGTGAGATTGTGCATTATACCTCATTGCCAATAGGTAAACTGCCAATGAAAAGAATATAACAATCATTTTATATTTTTGTTCACGAACTGGTAAATGAATGTGCATATCACAATTGTCAAATATAAAAGACGCAACATCTAATAAGAATATTTGCTAAAACCACTTAACATGATTCGTTATTAAAAAAAATTAATTGTAGTTGATGTCACTTGTTTTTTTTACAATTTTGTGCGGTCAATCTTAATAGGATTTTTTTTTTCGCTTGGAATCTTAACAGGGAAATTAGAAACAAAAGACAGGTATTTAATTTACTATTTTATGAGATTTTGCCGATTCATGGACTAGGGTCGACCGTCTAGAAGAAAACGTCTAGAAAACTTGAGCTTGTAGTTTGTGTTGTGATTAGTGAGAGACACATAAATACATTTATTTCTCCGACTCAAATTGGAATTTATATATATATATATATATATATATATATCTGTTTATTAATATCGACACAGAACTTATGGTCCTATGGAACACTTAACTTGATTAGGGAAGTTTCGACTAGGTCCCTTAGCCAGATGAACCTGGCATAAAGTTATTTCATGGACGCAAGGTGATTTAATTAGTACTCAATATTTAAATAATTTCATTATTATCAACCGGAATTCGATAGTTCGGAACAAATATACGAAATGGTACATTGGTAATGAAAATATCCTTATGTTTCATCAAACTCTTCAAACTAGTCTCATTTACTCGTCGTCTCCTAGCTGCCTTCTCCGCCAGTCTGTAATCAAATTAACCGAGAAAGATTTGCAAAAATTCTCCAATACTTAAGTTAGAAATGGATTTGATAGAGTTAGTTTGAGCAAAAAAATAATGACAAATTAAGTTAAAGTAGTCTTGCTATTTATAGGCAAAGAATTAAGTACGGATCTTCTCTTGAGAGCTTTCAACGTTGGATGATATTAAGATTGCAAATAAATTAAATAGAAACTCTAAATCATTTATGCTAAATCAATAGGTTAGGGTTTGTTAAATATACTTGAGTTTATGACTAATTTGTAAAAAATTAGAGATAGAAAAACCAAAGGTGGAAACGTGAATAAAAGATGATGCCTTAAGAGTTTTAGTCTTATCCAGCATAAAACCTAATGTCACTCAGATCGAGAATTAGAGATAGAGAGACGAAACAAGAAGCGTGAACAAAAAATTATACTTTGAGAGTTTTGGTATTCTCCAACCTAAAACTTAATGTCATTCAGATCGAATTCTCTATAACTAATGGTAGATTACAAAAAATTGAGCGTACATAATATGTGTTGGTTGCAGGAATTATAACCCTAATAGGTCATTTAAATAGTTCATGTTGGGTATCTATTATACCTAATTGGGTAACTAATAGGTATCCATATTGATATTCATATCTAGTTGGATATTCTAGCCTAATTTTATTAAATCACATATTGAGTCTTTATGAAATAATATGGTCTAATACAATTGTTTGTATATGTGGCCCAACATAAGAAATACAATTTCCTAACATTCAATTGTTCCATGTCATCGTTATAAGCATCTATGACATGAACTCTTTTGGAAATTTACTTAGGACTATTTATTCTCACCCATATCCATTTTAATGACTCAGCTGCCATCGCTTGTGTTTCCGCTCAACCATTGCTTGGTATTGTGTCAGCCTCTTATCCCATTCATTGCATTGAGATGGGATATCTTACTGACCTCGTTTTTATCTTCGGAAATCCGGTTGTTTCTTTTCAGGGATCGATTCGATTTGACTTCGTATCATTCTTTAGAATTAAGAGACTAAAACTTAACCTCACATCTTGTAACTTCTATTATTCATACTTCAAATGGTATGAGCCAACTTTAAAAATATGTTTTTACTTGGGCTAAAATCTCGATGAAAAAGTGTCCTGACATTATTGCTGAGATTAAAAATTTGCTCTCTAACCTTAAATGTAATGTTTAAGTTCGAATCACTCAACTCCTTAATTTTAAAAAATAAAAATAAAACATAAAGAATCAATCAAAGGGAATGTGGATGGACAGTAGACAGTATACATACAAGCAAACTAAATAACCATACAAAGGTTACAATAGTTCGGTTCTTATAATGAGGAAATTAGTAATTATGTGATAAATTAATTGGTGCCGTAAAGAAAAATCCTTACAATAATAAATGCCTTTGAAATCTAGAACTTTGTATTTGCTTGTTCGATTACCATATGATTTTACGTTGGAAAACTTTCACATAGATACTGGGTTGCAAATAACTCCCTAAAGATAAACTAAACCATACATTTAAGAGAGGAGAAAAAGAAGGAAAAAAAAAAAAAAAAACATAGATGAACCTTTTTTTTGGGTAAGAGATGAACTTCTAATAAAACCAAGTTGGATCTAACATAGCATTGCTTGAAAAAGCCCAAACCAAAGCAACACTCCCCGAAAAACCCTCCCTTGTGGTGAGAAAATCAAAGTTAAAACATGTGAAAAAACAAGAAGGAAACGGCCACACCATCAGCTTCCACGTGTCAAAAACTCAACGGTGTTTCCGCCAACTCGACCCCACCTATTTTTGTGCTTTGTCTGAGTGCATGGGGCCTCTCTGTGCTCTTATAACGTCGCATTCACTTACATGAGAGAGACAGATATATATATATATATATATATAGAGAGAGAGAGCAAATAGTATGAGTAGCTAAGCTCATAAGGGTGTTGTTTTAGCAAAAATGAGAGGCTAGGATGCTCACAAATCTAAAAAGAAGGCAAACACCCCCAAAACACACCCTTATCCTATCTTCTTAAGGGTCCTTTTTTTTCCTTTCTCTAAGATTTTCACTCACTTTCTTTCTTTCCTTCTCTCCTCTCACTCTCTCTCTCTCTCGAAACTTATTATCAGTCTAGTCTCTCTTTCTCCCCAGAGATACTCCCTTTTTATTTCGTCCTCCTATATTCCTCAGCTAATTCTTATTGCTTAATTTTATTCTTAGCTCCTGCAAATTATCTTCTTATTTTTTGTTCTATATCTGGTTTGTGACATTCCATTTAATATTCTGCCATACTTATTTTTTTGTTTTACAAATATATTCCCTTTTTTTTTTTCGTTTCTTCCTAAGAGGGAAACATAAAGAAAATGGCCCCAAGATCGGGTAGAGGTAAGACCAACAAAGCAAAAGCAGAGAAGAAGAAAAGAGAAGAAAAAGGTGAGTAACTTTTCATGTCATTTTAGATACTAGCTACTACTAAATCTTTTTCATTAATTTTCATTGAATTTTGCTTTTTTCGAAGTAATTAATTTCTCTCTCTGTTTTTTTTTGGGTGTGTGTTTTGGGGAGCAGTTGTGCCTACTGTCCTTGACATTACCGTGATAACCCCGTATGATAATCAAGTCGTTCTCAAGGTATATACTATTATACTGAGTCATTCCTTTCTTTCACACCAACAATTATTTCTGAATGGGAAAAGTAAGCATTATTATTATTATTATTTTTAACAATAAAGTATGAATCACAATAATTGACACATTTATATTGGGTTGGTCATGATATTTTGTGAAGGGTATCTCTACTGACAAAATACTTGATGTGAGAAGGCTATTGGCCGTGAATGTAGAGACATGCCACCTCACTAACTATTCCCTCTCTCACGAGGTAATTAAGCTAGATTAAACCAATTGGTTACTTTTTTTAAATATCTTAATTTGACATATATAATTTCAAATTCAAATATGATCAATGTGAAAAATATTGGTATTTCATTCTATATTTACAGGTTAAAGGTCATAAACTGAATGACAAAGTAGAGCTTGTTACTCTGAAGCCATGTCAACTGAGAATGGTTGAAGGTAGGTGAAGCTCTTTTTTACTTATTTCCTGGTGTGGGGTCTCTCATTCTTTTCATTTTATTATTCACACACGTTAATCAAAAGAATAAAACGTTTAATACTTTTTTTTTACTTAAAGGCTACGAATAGGAATTTCTACTTTTGGGAATGTCTTGAAAACTTTTAATATATGAAGGTAAAAAACTTTTAGGGAAATTTTTTAAAGTAACAAGTCTCTTTCATAAACAAAGCGGACGATCAAATCAAAATCATGAACTATATAATAAACAAATGATGACATGTATTGGAGTAAGACAAATATAAAACACCTTTTTACAACTTAAACAGACAAATATAAAACACCTTTTTATAACTTAAACAGAGATTTTGAACTTTTACCTCTACCCTCCCCGATATTTTATCACACACGAGGAGCCATGCTTAGTCAAAGCGATTGACTTCCACACCTCTATGAGTTAAGATTCTGCCTCCATCGTTACAAAAATAAGTTTTTTTTTTTTTTTTTTCATGACTGAAGGAAATTGTATTAAAAGAGGAAGAAATAGAATAAAAAATAGAAAGAAAAATAAAATCAATAAAATTAATAATTAAGTTTCGCAATACAATCGTCGTTAGCAGAAAAAAATGAAATAAAAAATAGAATAAACCACTAGCAAGTGGGACAAATCAAAGAAGGGGTACGAGGAGTTAAAGAATCAAATACACGATTACTCTCGTGATAGATATGAGTGACTACAAAATTCATATTAGTAATATACTTAAATGCTCTATACCAAGCTGATCTCCAATAGAAAGGAACTGTAAGAGAGCATACCAAAAATAGAGAGACTACGTAAATAGAATCACTCTTTAACCAGATACGTTTTTATCCATATTTCTAAGCAAAAGTAATCGCATGAACCGCCATTGCCAATTCTACCTCAAAAGCATAACCAATTCTTAAAGGAATAGAAAATATCCACGAACAAACTCTTTATGAGTCTGAAACACTTTTGAACACTCAAAAGGACCCGGTGAGCCATAAGCAAAACCATCAGCGTTGACCTTGACCCAGTATAGAGGAAGAGGTCCCTATATAACTTCAACAATGATTGACACCTTTCGAGGCCTACCTTTGATCCAAAGTTCTCGTAAAATTAAGAGATCGGTCATAGGATTAAACATAGAACTAGAGACTAGAGATTCAACATCTTTAATAAAATGCTATAACAGAACAAAAACTGAAGATATGGATAGTTTTTTATCTTAAAAAATCGTCAAATTCCGAAGATGCCATATAATCTAAAAAATAGAGACCAAATCAACTTTCTAGAAAAACTTGAAGTTGCAAACTAAACAAACAAAGTTGAGCTTTATCCCAAAGATCTCTCATTGAGCCCTCCAAAAAAATTAGAGTGTGAAATAAAGAGGACAGAGCTGACTAAAGCTGCACAACAAAAGGACAATCAAGGAACAAATGTGTCGAGTCTTCTATCGAGGAACGACAGAAACAATAGCAAGACGGAAGTTGAAAACCTCACCTCATCAAAAAAGAAGCAATAGGAAACTAGTCATGAAAAGTCCTCCAAAGTAAAATCGACTTCGAAGGAGAGATAAAAGAAGACCAAATCTATTTTCCCCAAGATCAAATGTACGGAGAATCTGAAAAAGAAATGTAAGCATTAGAGCAGGTAATCCTATCATCTAAAGAACCAATCCAGTACAAAGTATCTAGGTCATCTAAAATTATTATTGACATAATAATATCACATATTTCTGGAAAACGATCAGTAAGAATTGAAAGAAGAGATCAGTTTGAATCTGTTAAAAAAATCTCTAATTAAACCCTCTAAAAGAGGATCGAGAAATAAAGAAGAAGATACCAAATTAAACAACGGTTAATTATCAGTCTAAAATTTAATTTTAGAATGTTTACTAATCAACTTACAAAAAGTTATTCGACGGTAAAAACAATACATGCAAAAAGTTATTAAGAGTACTTACACGTGACCCAAAAAAAGGTTACTTACACGTGAAAAATGCCTTAAGTGCAATTGCGCAAATTTGCTTCATTTTAAGTTTTTAACCTTTGAATTTGAAGGCTACAATATAGAATATACAATACAAACGTACTACACAAAATTTTCCTTTCTCCAAACCAACAATTAGTCATATAGTTTAGAACTTTAGAAATGCCATCAATAATATAATAAGCTCTCACACTATCAAAAAAAAGTACATAAAATAAGCTCTCATTTTTGGGGAAAAAAAATAAAAATGTGGGAATTAACCAGGTTGGCAGAAGCCCTACCTAGTTGCCATTTTAACTTTTTCTTCTTTTAAATTTTTTTTTTTTGAATGGTTTAATGCACTGATTTAATCGCCGCGAGGCAGCACATGACTCCATAGTTAGAGGTGCCGTACAGAGAGAGACCTCATGCCTCTTTAATATATAAATTTTACATTAGCCACTTAAGTTTTTACCTTAATTAATTGAGAATAAATGATATTCTATAAATAAACGCTTCCTATGAATATAAATATGGAATCTCTCTTATTGCATAAATGTATACTATTTAGTTTCAGGTAACATCTTGAAAACACCTTCATTTTTTTTTTTTTATATTCTAAATGAATATAGAGCAAAAATGGAAAGCCTTAACAGACCAAAAAAATAAATAAGTAAATAAAGAAAAGAAAAAAGAAAAAATGTTAGACTTCGTTCTACTAACTGGAGAAAGTTAAAAAAAAAAAAAAAGAATATACGCTTTTCTGCTTTTCAATTTTCCCTCTTTTTTTTTGGATGAAAATGTGTAATTTCTACATTTTTTAAATTTGGTATTTACAACAATGCCACTATTTTTTTCCTAGAGGACTATACGGAAGAGGCCCAAGCTGTGGCTCACATTCGGCGGTTGCTGGACCTTGTGGCGTGCACGACCAGGTTTACAAAGCCCAAGAGGTCGCCCTCAAGCCCAGACTCCAAGTCCAGGAAAAGCATCAGCAGGCCGAACAACCAACAGGCCAGGAACTCCGGCCCACCACCTACGCCATCCGATGGGGGGGACGTCCGTACAAGATCGCCGCAATCAGAGCCGTCGGTTCCGGCGATCTCGGAGATCTTCGGGATGGCCGCCATCCACCCAACGCCGAAGCTCTCCGAATTCTATGACTTCTTCTCTTTCCCTCACCTTTTCCCTCCTATACTGCGTGAGTGCTGTTTTTATTTATTTATTTTTTGTTAATTATTTTTTATAAACTAATTTTTTTTAAAAATATTTTTGTTACCAATAAATATGATTTCATTTGTTTTTAAATTTTCTTTTACTAATTTTTTTTTCCCGTAATTTGGTACATAGATTTGAGAAGATGTGAGGACATAGAAGAGAAGCGCGATGGTGACTATTTTCAGATTCAGGTGCTCTCCCATTCCTACCTTTCTTTTTTTGATTTTGATTTTTTTTTTTAACAATTTTGATATTTTAGAGAAAATTTTATTTTAGGATTTTTTTGTTAATTTTTTAAAATAAAACATCATAAAAGGATTTCTGTCCCGAAAATGAACCCCTTCAGTTGTATATATAAAAAAAAACTCTTCAGTTATTATTGCAAAGAACGAGTAAAGTTTATTTCTTTTATTCATTTAAAAAATTTTTTTTTTTTTTAATTTTTTAAAGAGAATAAATGAATATGCTATTACAAACAAACAAACAACGTGATTTCGCTCTACACAACAACAAACTCAACTCATAAGATGAGGTAATTCCAACAATACAAACTTTATCATCCACTCAATTAAATTATTCTTTTATTAGGGGAAGTAATTGTAAAATTTCTACGAAGTTATTCATACAATACAAAATATTACAATATGAAATTATCATACGTGACATGTTTCATTTCATATCTTTGTTCCACTTTCATACACGTGACTGAGAAATCAATGATGGGCTTTTCATGCTACATGTGATATACGACATGTTGTTAATATATATTAGTTTGTTTACGACATGTCGTTTCGTAACCGCAAGATAGTGGCTGTCGTTTGCATATATTATGTTAAGATACATGTTGTGCTTAGGTATCTTGTCTATAAAATATTTTCGTGTGACTTGTAACATACAAACTAAAATAAAGTGAGAGTGGTAATTTGTTGTAATTGTCAATTACCATTGTTTTGCCTTCTTTAATGTTCCCATTACATATGATGTTCTGTTTGTTTTCTCTTTGCTTCTTCTAACTTCTGTCTCTAAAGCAGTACTGAATTTTTGTGATCAAATATGCAGATTAAGATCTGTAATGGGAAGCAGATACAAGTGGTTGCATCAGTCAAAGGGTTTTATACAGCGGGAAAGCAATTCCTACAAAGCCACTCTTTGGTTGACCTTCTCCAACAACTTAGTCAAGCTTTTCTCAATGTGGGTACTTGGATTAAAACTTGTACATATGTTTGATACTAAGCATTGAACATAAGACAGTTATTTGAATTGTTTTTCTTATTGACTAATAATGAATGCGGTACCATGGTCATTGCAGGCTTATGAGTCTTTAATGAAAGCTTTCGTTGAACGTAATAAGGTGACTATTTGACGCAAATGAGTTTCATTTGGTCTAATTTTTGTTTTGAGCAGAAATAGGATGAGACTTATTTTTTGTTTATTTATTTTTCTTTTTTGTTTCACTTTAGTTCGGTAATCTTCCATATGGATTTCGAGCAAATACATGGCTTGTTCTTCCATCAGTTGCTGACTCTCCATCAAGCTTCCAACCTTTACCAACAGAAGATGAAAACTGGGGTGGAAATGGTGGCGGTCAGGGAAGAAATGGCGAATATGATCTTCGACCGTGGGCTACTGATTTCGCGATATTGGCTAGCCTTCCTTGCAAGACTGAAGATGAGAGGATGGTCCGAGACCGCAAAGCCTTTTTGCTTCATAGTAAATTTGTCGATGTATCAATCTTTAAAGCTACTAAAGCAATACGCAGTCTGATAGAATCCAATTCGAAAACTTCAAAAGTCTCCATAGTCATATATGAGGATCGTATAGGGGACCTATCCATTACAGTGAAACGTGACACAACAGAATTGAGCTCAAATCCTCAAGTGAAAGTGAATGATGAATTATCTGGTTTGTCTGAAAAGGAGTTTGCTCAAAAGTGTTTGCTGAAGGGATTAACTGCAGATGAGAGCGTAGTAGTTCATGTAAGTTCATATATTGGACTTTTTTTTTTCCCTCCCACCCTTAATTGATTTGACCAGATTGGTCTTTGTCGCAAATAACTAAGTTGTTACAACTGATATGCTATATATTGCTTGTGAAGTCAAAACTAGTTTTGTGAAGCTTTGTAGTTTTATCTATTTAATGTGACTGGAACTGTTTTTCAGGATTCTTCTTCCTTGGGAGTTGTCAAGGTCAGACATTGTGGTTATATGGCAACAGTTAAAGTTGTTGGAAATGTGAACAAAAGGAAGTTTGAGGCCCAAGAAATTGAAGTTGATGACCAACCAGATGGAGGAGCAAATGCTCTTACTGTCAACAGGTTAGAATTATTTATAAATCACAAATGCTTGGCAAAAATAGGGGTCAGGATCTGTTAGAATGCACTATTTTGGAAAACTTTAGAACTATGTAATGGTTAGAGCTTAAGATACTGCTTCAAAAACCCATTTATGATTGACTTTCCAAATATTATACAGCCTTAGAGTCTTGCTTCAAAAATCTACTGCTGAAACTTTGGGAGGTAGTCAATCTGATCTGGATAATTCAGAAGCTTCTAGGGGTCTTGTTCGAACCTTAATCGAAGAGAGCTTGGAAAAGCTACAAGAAGAGCCTGAAATTTCTGAAAGGCCCATCAGATGGGAACTGGGTTCATGTTGGGTGCAACATCTACAAAAGAAGGAAAGTCAAACCGATAACGATCCACAAAGTTCTGGGGATACTAATGGGGCTGAACCAGCTGTTAAAGGACTTGGAAAGCAGTTTAAGTTGTTGAAGAAGAGAGAAAAAAAATTGGGTGGTGAAAGTGACTTTGACTCTTGTTCTAGCAGCCTCGAAACAGGTTTAGATAAGGGGGAGCACATTAATGGGGAGTCAAGCAGTGAAGAAGAATTGAAGAAACTAGTTTCCGAGGATGCCTACTTGCGTCTGAGAGAAACTGGAACTGGTCTTCATCTAAAGGTTTATGAGAGAAACATTTGTTGTTTCTTTTCTTCATTGTTGATTGAGATTCAATCAAATTCTTTATTGAGCTATAGGGTTTCTATTTCTTCCGCTACTTTTAACTATTTTTAGATTAACTAACAGTTCCAGTCTGCTTCTTGCAACAGTCAGTAGATGAACTTATCAAGATGGCATGCAAATACTACGATGAAATTGCTTTACCAAAGCTGGTAACATTTTGTATTAGTGAGCTGTTCTACATGAAACAAGTTTATAATGCTTTATCCACAGTTACACGAACTAAATGTCTTACTTCATTAGGTAACAGACTTCGCATCGCTTGAACTTTCTCCAGTTGATGGCCGTACATTAACTGACTTCATGCATTTGAGGGGACTACAAATGCGGTCTTTGGGTCGTGTGGTTAGTGACTTGAGAATTACATTCAAAAGCTCCAATTATTTTCTTATAGTTTGTTCTAAGATCACGTTACATATCAGGTGGAACTCGCAGACAAGCTTCCTCATATACAGTCACTTTGTATTCATGAGATGGTTACTCGAGCGTTTAAGCATGTTGTTAAAGCAGTTATTGCTTCTGTTGACAATCTATCGGACTTATCTGAAGCAATATCTTCATCCTTAAATTTTTTGCTTGGACATTCCGAGTCACAAGAAGGTGATCAAAACCAAAATGATGATAATTCACTCAAGCTGCAATGGTTAGAGACATATCTATCCAGAAAGTTTGGTTGGACACTAAATGAAGAACTGCCCTACTTGAGAAAGTACTCGATTCTCCGAGGACTTTGCCATAAGGTAAATCATCTTTATCACTACGTCATTACCATTTGTAACAAAAATATAGTCATGATCTTGAATATGTAATCTTTTCCCAGGTTGGATTGGAGTTGGTTCCAAGAGATTATGACATGGAAAGCCCCAACCCCTTCAGAAAGTTTGACATTATTAGCTTGGTTCCCCTGTGTAAGGTGAGAGTTTGTATTTTTTGAGAGACCTAATTGTGAACAAAATGTATGTTAATCATTCTTTAAATTTGTTAAACAGCATGTAGCATGCTCTTCTGCTGATGGTCGGAATTTACTTGAGTCATCCAAAATTGCTCTTGATAAAGGAAAGCTTGAGGATGCTGTTAATAATGGAACAAAGGTATTCGCCTCAATCTGTCTTGAATATCCAAATGTATCTTCTGTTCGTAATATGTAGAAGTTAATTGTTTACTATGATGCATCGTCCCCTTTGCATTTGAAGGCTCTGACAAAGATGATAGCTGTTTTTGGTCCCAATCATCGAGGTACTGCAAGTGCATATAGTCTTCTAGCTGTGGTACTTTACCACACTGGAGATTTTAATCAGGTATACAAACAGGAGTAGTGGTCCTTTAGTTTTGGACTATCAGTGGTTCTTAACAAGGAAAATAGCTTTTTTTGTCAATCTGTTGTTTCATACATATATTTCTTTTTGTTATCTTTAGGCAACCATATATCAGCAGAAGGCTTTAGATATTAATGAGAGGGAACTTGGGCTAGACCATCCAGATACAATGAAAAGCTATGGGGATCTTTCGGTCTTCTACTATCGCCTTCAACATATTGAATTGGCTTTGAAGTAAGTTGGAAACATCTTGTTATTGAATTTAAAATAGCGTTGAGCTTTATGAACGACTTTCATGCTAAATTGTCGCATTAAATTTTGCACTTGCTCTTTACCCTTCGTTCTTTTGATTAAACATAATTGTTATTTGTAGGTACGTGAATCGAGCTTTATTCCTTCTTCATTTTACATGTGGACTATCTCACCCGAACACTGCTGCAACATATATTAATGTGGCCATGATGGAAGAGGGCATGGGAAATGTTCATGTTGCTCTGAGATACCTTCATGAAGCTCTCAAGTGCAACCAAAGACTATTGGGAGCAGATCACATACAAGTCTCTCTCTCTCTCTCTCTCTCTCTCTCTCTACCAAAAGTCATAAGTTCTCTAAATATTTACCTCTTCTTCATTGCTTTTGACCTTACAGACTGCTGCAAGCTATCATGCCATAGCCATAGCTCTTTCATTGATGGAAGCATATTCTCTCAGTGTGCAACATGAGCAAACTACGCTTAAGATACTTCAAGCCAAACTTGGGCCTGAAGATCTTCGTACTCAGGTATTTCAAAGTATTTGTCCTATATTCTCTATGTGTCAATTGTTTCATCCAGAAATATCATTTCTTCCCTTTACAATTTATTGTGGTTTTAATCCTAATTAGTAAAGTTTAACCTTTTGTTATGCTGTTTATACTGTTATACAGGATGCAGCTGCATGGCTTGAGTATTTTGAATCAAAGGCTTTGGAGCAGCAAGAGGCAGCAAGAAATGGAACCCCAAAGCCAGATGCCTTGATTGCAAGCAAGGGTCACCTTAGGTAGTAATATGGTATTCCCAGATTAACTTGGTTTCCAATAAGCCATAACATCGTCCTGGCACCTTAACCCTTTGACCCTGTGTTTGCAGTGTATCAGATTTGCTAGATTACATTAGTCCTGATCAAGATTCGAAAGGAAGTGAGGCGCAAAAGAGGCAGCGACGAGCAAAGGTAACTACTTCTTTTCCTACTTCAACTGAGAATGCATTTAATCCGTTAAAATTTGGTATGCTTTACTTCGTGTTCGTCTGTAAATTTTCAGGTACTGCAGGTTGGTGATAAAGTCAACGAAGAACATCAAGTGGCAATAGCTGAGGATGACATACTAAATGACGTGGTAGAAAATAGCATAGTGCAAACGGATGATGCTGAGAAAGTAAACTCAGATAGAATGATTCATTCTCAAGAACAAGAAGAAAATGATGATATTTCTAGATACGTGTTGACAGTGAAAAGCGAAGTTGTGGAAGAAGAAACAACTTCAGATGAAGGGTGGCAAGAAGCCAATTCAAAAGGCCGTTCAGGGAACACTTCTACTGGTCGAAAATTTGGGAGGAGGAAACCGGTTCTCACAAAGCTAAACTTACAGAGTGAACATTCAAGCTCTAGAGAAAGTAGATATGGGAGGGAATTCAATTCGTTGTCACAAAATGGGATTCCCAAGTCTACTAATCCTGCTGAGTTGTCTCCACAGAAGTCATCGAGGGTTCGTAGCTTGAGCTCTACTGGGGAGGATTTAGTTAAACAGCAGGTAAAAGCTTCTTTTTCCAAAGTTTCCTCCTCACCAACCATTCAGAGTCCCATGGCTTCAAAATCTCTATCCTACAAAGAAGTAGCTTTGGCACCACCCGGCACAATTCTAAAGCCCTTATTGGATAAAACAGAAGAGATGACTCTAGAGAAGCCAGAAACTGAATCATCTAGTGTTCCACCCGAGACATCAAAGCATGAAGAAAGTGAAAGCAACTCTGTAGTTATAGCAGTCAAAAAGAGTGTAAGAGAAGAAGGAGCTCTTGTAAATGACACTCGTAGGGAAAGTAGCGGACAAGAACTTGAAGAGGAAAAGTCCAAAGATAAAAATGGAAGCAAACTTTCGGCTGCAGCCGAGCCATTCAACCCAGGACCAATCCCCATGTCTCACCCTCTAAGTTCAATAGCTGTCACAAGCGTTTATGACGTGAGAGCCAGTCAAGAAATGCTTGCAGAGCCAGTGGCTCCCCCTGCAGCTGCTAGAGTGCCTTGTGGCCCAAGGTCGACATTGTACTACAGAACCAACTATTCTTTCCACATGAGAAGAGACTTTCACAAGTTCTCAAATCCCACATTGGAAAGAAAGGGATCAGGGCTTCAAAGAATTATGAACCCGAATGCACCGGAATTTGTTCCCAGAAGAGCATGGCAAACTGATCCTGTCATTGCGAATGCAGGGGTCCCAGCTGATTCGGATACATCATTAGACACTACTAGGCCAGAAGCTGAGAAAGTGGATGAAAAATCCAATGGTGAAACTAGAGATGGTACTTCTAAGAAGACCATCTCTGAGTCTGAGAAGTCGGAGCTTGCTAGGCAGATTCTGCTTAGCTTCATTGTCAAGTCTGTCCAGCATAATATGGACTCATCGGGCGAGTCCGACGTGATCAGTGGGAAGAAGAAGTTCGAGCAGTCTGACGCAATAGAAAACGACAGTGCCATTATAAAGATTCAATATGGAAACGAAGGGAAGAAGGCAAACGACATGGTTGCTCCATCAAGTGAGTCTTCTGAGGCTCAGAAGAAAGTAGTAGATGTAAATAAGAAAAATGGGGATGGTGAAGGATTTATAGTTGTGACAAAGAGAAGGAAAAACAAGCAGCAGTTCACAAATGGGGTCAATGATTTGTACAATCAACAATCCATTTGTGCTTCTGTTCGTTGAAGAGAGAAAGAGACTCTAGAGAGAGTGAGTGGGTGAGTTTTACTAGGAAGCTTTGGCTAGTATAATCAAATCCAGTTTCCAAGTTCTCACCATCACATTTTGACAGTGTAAATTTTGCGGTCTCGAGTTGTTTTTTACTCTATTGATTTAGTTCGAGTCGTTTTAATAAACTCAGCTTAATGCTCTTTTTCTCTTGTTTATAGATTTTGAATAATATAAAGCTCTGGTTTTGCATGAAATGAACTAGATAAGCTTATTACCTTCCATGCTATACATTCTTGATTCTCCATTTCTAATACAATTATTATTAAATTCAGTTAGATTCTTGATTCTCCATTTCTAATACAATTATTATTAAATTCAGTTAGCTTTTTGTGTCATTGTGCAAAAGATGATGGTGTACCAAAATTGTTATTAATTTTTTTTTAATACCACGCATATAATATATGTGAAATATTATTATTCAATTAGTTTATTAGAATTTATTTTAAATAAATTAATCACATCAGATGATATTAAAATATTTGGTACATATTCTGAGATTCTCTAACAAAGCATTAAACTGTCTCTCTCGTGGTTTTTTTTTTTCTTGAATAACTTTGATCAGTAAAATAAGCAGATTTACTTATGTATATTTTTATTCTTTAAAATAAAAATAAAAGGGAAATTCATGTCGCTTAATTGGAGGCGAAGCAATGGTGAAGGCTGATACGCACTTACCAGTCCTCGATTGAACAACGACACGTCGTTTTTAAACGAAGAGACAAAACCTTTTCAATCACGACATCTCATTCACGAATATGAACGGCAGTAGAATTTATATTCTGAAAATCTTACTTATATTTTTGAACAAAATGTCGTCCTTTTTAACTATAAACAAAACGTAGTCCTTGTTACTCTGAACGACACAATTTTATAAAGAAAACGACATGTAGCTTCCAAAATCGACAACAAATTTTCAGCAGCATACAAGCGACATTTAGCTTTGCCTTAGCGACAGCACATTCTGGAATTACCCCAACATCAACGTGTAATTATTTCGAGTGCTTCCGAGTTTTTGCGAACAAACAAAATGTTCAGACGTTGATCAGATCCAAAACTCAGTGTGCACGAATCAAATAAAATATAGAATTGAACAAACTAAACACAAATAAGAACAAGAAAATCTCGAAACCCATTTTGGCATTCTCATAACAAAATTAGATGAACATAGATAATTATGAAATAAATTACAAAAACAAAAATTAATAATTAATATTTTTTTTTGAGAGTCTAAACTAAGAAGAAGTGGAAGACAAATTATTATTACTAGTAATAGTAATATTATTATTAATATTATTTTGGTGACTATCTCTAGGAGAAGAGAGAGGAAACAAAGGCAAGAGCTCAGGGGGTTCGGACCCTCTGGGTGTACTTAACGGGCTCGGGTGTAAATAAAACCCCTTCTCCGCAATCGCCCTCTCTTCCTCCTCCTCCTCACCCGGGCACGGCGATACCGGCGTCCGTGGGCTCCCACGCGCCAGGAATTCAAACGGCGAAACGGGTGAAACCATCACCATCGGATCGCCCCCGAGCCCCATGAGGGCCCCACACCTGTGCCTGCTTGCCAAAGGCCCCGAACATGACGACGGTGAGCGCGATGCGCCGGAGATGAGAGTGGCGGCGGGGGTGAGGTTGAGCTCTAGCTTCTTAGTGGTCGGCCTCCGCTCGTGGAGCTTGAAAGCGGGTCTTCGGGGCCCCATCTCGGGTGGTGGGGCGGAGGTGGGCTTTGGACTGGTGAAGCGGGAAGGGAGGCTGAGTGGGAGCTTCTGAGCTGACGGGTCGTCTGGAGCTCCGGTTAGCTTCTGGACCACGGCCCGGAATGTTGATGGGTCGGCTTGGACGAAGGTGGTGTTGGGGGAAACCGGGTCGGATCCGTATGTGGGCGAGCTCATTGTGGGTGGGCTTGTTGTTGGACCCTTGGGAAGTCGAAATTGGTGAAAGAGATAACTAAACGTGAAGTGAGAACATACAGAGAGGAACATAAGGGGGAAGAAGAAATGTGTCAAATGTGGGGCTTTTATTCTTGTTCGAACTAAAAATAATAAGGGATAAGAATAATAAATAAATAAATTATTTTGTTTTTTTGGGAGTTTTTGATGCCTTATTTCTCTGCTTTATTGGGTCATGTGTGGGTGGAAATGTCAGATATACGGCGGAAATGAGACAAAAGAAAAGAATAGAAAAATATTTAATAATAAACTAAACTAATAGACATAAGAAGCCAAAGGAAAAAAAAAAAACTAGTAGAAACTAAACGAGTGCCGTTTCAAACACTTTTGCTCTCTTTTTCATTCTCAAAACTTTACGCGTTTAACCTTTATCATAGTCAAGCATTCTCTCTTGATTAATATTAATCTAAATTTTATCGTTACTTAAAAGATTAATGATAATACCATTATTAATACCATGTATAGTAATTAATAAGTTACTTGAGCTACTTTTGATACTCTCTCCTTTTCTGTAATCCACTCCTATTTTTTCCATTAGGTTCTAAAGTGAGGCAATTATGGTTTTTGCTTGTGTAATAATTAGTGGGAGGGAAGAAGAGTGACAAAGTTGCCTTTGGTAAATAATGATGAAAAATTGAAAAGGTATATTGGAAATATGGTAAAAAAATAAAAAATAATATAAAATAAAAAGTGGGGTTTGAAATTTGAAATAGAGGGGGGGTGGGGGGCTTTTAGTGTGTTGTGGAGTGATGATGATTGATAAATGAACAAGATTGAGGTAGCTGGCATTGAATGATGACTCATGCGGGGATCAGCGGGGCATTGAAACAAGAAACGAGCTGTCGTAGAGACTGACAACACAGTCCAAAACGCAGTCTGCTTTGGTCAGACTCCCACAATTACAGAGACCTCTCTCTCTCTCTCTCTCTCTCTCTAGACTTTTCATTTATTCTTTTCTTATTTGGCCTTTTGGGTTTATTTTGTTTGTTTGCGTGAGGGGATTGCACTTTGACATTAGGCAAAGGCTTGTGTTCGGTCTCTCTCTCTTTCTCTCACATTTCAGTTCTGAATAATATATCAATAATGTTAATATTCCTTTTGGCTGGTGCTTTCGTTGTAGTTTCATTGCTTTACTCATCTTTTTATTTCTTTTGGAGTTTGGATTGCTTTGGTGGCCTTGGTTTTGTTTCTCTCTAGCTTTTTGACATTTTGTGTACTTTCTTGTATTCTATTATGTGCTCGTACACGTGTTTTTAGCCTTCTTATTTTACTTTTGTTACGCTTTCGTCGCTATTTCCACCATCTCTCTCTCTCTCTCTCTCTCTCTCTCTCTCTCTCTCTCTTAATTTCTTTTTCTTATGTTTGTTGTGTTTTTCACTAAATAAAGCCAAATGGGTCACCCAATTTTTATCTTTCTCGCTCTTAATTTCTTTTTCTTTTGTTTGTTGTGTTTTTCACTAAATAAAGCCAAAAGCGTCACCCAATTTCTATCTTTCTCGCTCAATTTTGGCCTAATTTTGCTCTACAGGCTGATCTATTTTCCCCATTTTGAGATACTAATTGTGCTCCAATCTAACCTACTAATATACAATCTTGATACATATATATATATATATATATATATATATATTTGGTGAATCGTAGTATACCATCTTGATACATATAAGCTTTGTAACACTGTTCTTAGTAATCCCAAAAAAACACTGTTGTTAGTAATGCTAGTAAATTTTAAATTTTTCTTTCAAGTTTTATAGAGAAATATAACTATATATATAAAAAAAATTGATTGCCTAGCAAGGCCAAACCACACCTCTACTTATTGTTTATTAAGTTTGACTTGCTAGAAGTTTAAATTATGAATGTATCAGATTCGAAACTTCTCTCTCTTTCTTCGTTGAATTCTATATTTAAAGGGGAAGGAGAAAGAAGAAAAAGAGAACATATATGGTCACAGGGGATAAGTCTAAGAGGAATAGAAGAGCATCTAATTTTCGAGAGTTAGGAAAGGTAACATGTATTTGCTTTTGCTTTTTGATAATTCGGTGATACCCAAAAGCTTTATTTATAATTATAAACAAATAATAATAAGCTGTCTTGTGTTGCCTAAAATTCCCATTAGGAGTTTGTCCACCAGAATAATAAAAGAGTCAAGCCTTTAATCCCACTAATTAAGCACCAACCACGTGCCTGACTTATAACAAGCTGATCCATGAATCAACGGTTCAGATTTTAGTATGCCCCACAACTGAGTCATACTCAGAATCCAAGAACCAATAGAATACTTTTTTTTATTTGGCAATTGGCATAGTCAAAAAGTTTACTTACAAGAATGTCATGTGTTGTGTGTTTGGATACCTTGAAAGCAATTGAAGATGCCAAGGGAACACTCAATCATATCAGTGTTATGTCGAGTACAATGTCATTGCCCAAAAGCTGAGTTGAGCTTTAACTAACTAGGGTTGCGCTTTAACTAATTAAGATTAATTTAATGCATTAATCCTGACAAGCAAACCCACTTAATTGAAGTTCAAGTCCAAAAAAAAAAACAAAACCACCCCAATTAATTAAAGTGCTCTTCTTAAATACATTAAACAATTATTAATTCAATAGAGGCGAGGTTTCAAGTCCTCTACTGGATGACTTTCAAGTCATGGGGACAAATTATGGGTCTGTATTAGCCATTAGGAGTAGATTTAAACATCATTGTTGTCTGCAATTTAGAGGAACTATTGAAAATGAAAGATTGACTTCAAGAATAAGGCAACAAAAATGAGTTATTGTACCCCCACAAATTCTCTGCCTTTAATGATTATAAGTAAAAGGGTCAGTGGAAAAGTTGACGTGTCAAGAGGATTTTTATAATTTAACTATAGTAATGCATTTTTTTTTTACACCATTATAATGAATATTCGTTTTTTTTAATTCCTTTTAAAGATTAATGTCCGAATATGTAGACTGATAATTAATAGTTTTCCTTTTTGACATTTTTTTTCTAATAACTGATAGTATATTAATTTCATAGTTGATCGGTTTATATACTCAGTATATCAAGTCATTTAGCAATAAAAACAGAGGGAGCGTCAAAATCAGCCATTTTGCTAATTATCCGTTTCAACTAGGGTAACTAGGCTTCAAAACCTTTTCGGCCCAAGAGCCATTGCTATGGCCCATAAAACTCTAAAATAGTCTGTTAGGACTTCTTACAAAATTTCCGGTTCAAATTTCCAAACATTGAAAAATTCTAGATGGACTGAATTTTTTGAAAAGTTCTGAATTGATTTAGAAAATATAATTTTTTTAAAAAAAATATATTTCATAAATATCTGAATTGATTTAGAAAATATAATTTTTTAAAGTATTTTCAAAAATAATATATTTAATAAATATTTATATCTTTATCATTTTTTTCAAAATTAGTACTTTTCAATAGTAATCAATTGAGGTAATTAGGACAATCAATCTAGTAACTTGATGTAACCAATCAAGTTACTGATTACTTAAAATATCTCATCAATTAATAAGAAGTAGTATTTTGTTAATTCAAATTCAAATTTTTAAATGACTTTCAAAATCTAGGGATTTTGGAATTTTTTGGGCTTCTCACAGAAATCCAGGCCCATAAGGTTAAAAATTAAAAAATCCAAGATATGCTGATTGTTTGGAAAAGTCCCCGATTGATTTAGAAATATATAAACTTTGAAAATGTTTTAGAAAAATATCATTTTTGATAAATGTTTAGAATAATATCATTTTTCTTCAAAATTGGTATTTTTCAGTGATAGTCAAGGTAACCAATTTAGTTATATAAAGTAACCAATCAAATTACCTCAGGTAATTTGACAGATTACCTCAAGTATCTCACTAATGAACAAAAAATAGTATTGTTCTAAATACTTTTAAAAGTAGTATTTTTCAATCTTTTTAAAACTTTTACTATAAAAAAACAAATTTCCTCTTTTGTTATAAACGATACTAGGCCAGCAACTATGCATTTGGAATTCAAGTTTAGGAGAACGTGCTTCTCCCCCACAAAAAAAAGGAGAAATTAGTAAAGTAAATCAAATTTTACTCAATATAGAGATCATTTTCCATGAATATAGAAGAGAAATTAGTAATATAAATCAGACTTTACACTTGTGTCTAGATATAAAAATCATTTTTGCAAAGTACATTTATTTAAAATCAACCCAAAATCTGGTAATTTTTGTGTTTAACTCTACATAGGAGTTATGGGAAATTAGAGTCTCTTTTTATTGCTAAACGTATGGCAAATTGACATGAGTAGTACTAGTTTAGCACAAAATGACTTATTTATTATTTTTTTTTCAAATTGATATTTCTAGTAGTGTCACAAATTGTATGAAAAAGTTGTATAATCCTTTTTCATACAATTTGTGATTATAAAATTATGACTTTTCTAGAATTAGTCAATAGTCACAAATTGTGTGAATCTTCGTTACACAAGGTCATAATTAGAAAAGTCATTTTTCAAAATACTTCTAAAGATGTCATTTTAGTTAAAATTACTACTATTTATATCAATTCTCCTACATATATCAGTTTGTTCGAGAGATGGTGTTTTTTCTATGAAAGAAAAATTAGCCATAATAATGGTTAATTATAAAAAGTTTTGTGGGCTATAATTTAGCCCCACATATTAGATAGTTAGGATTCAGTTAGATTAGTGTATTAAATTTAAATGACTAAAATTTAAATTGCTAAATTTAATATGGAGTGTTGTATAAAAAGTGGTCGTATTACACAACTCATCTTAATAAACAACTTAGCNTTTTTGGCATATTCCATATCAAATTCCATTAAAATTCATTTGAATGAGATAAATTTTGTATTATTGATCTTGATTTTTTAATTGTTTAATAATTTGGTCCCTAATCTTTTGTATTCATATTTCTGATTAATAATATTGCATTTGCCAATCTTTCAGACAATTAAAATTCTAAAAAATTAATTTTCTGAAAAAATTTGACAAATGCAATTACATAAAGTAATGAAAATTTAATGAAAAACTATAAAAATTTTCAGGTTTATTTACTATAGATAATTAATTAATTTTTTATAATAACCATTCATAATTACATTAATATTTAATGGATATAGTAAATTTTTAGTCAAATTTAACTAATATAAAAATGTGTATGTGAAATTTTTTTAGGTTTAAAAATAATAAGATAATTATTTTTTGTTCATAAAGTTACTATAATTTGATATAAACTAAGATTTATAAGTATAATCTTTTTTCTTTTTTGAATTCAGTTTTTAAATTTTAAATGAATTGTTTGTTTCATATCTGTCTTTGAATTTTAATTTTCTGAAAGATTGACAGATGCAATATTGTTAATCGGAAATATAAATGCAAAAACAAAAATTAGGGACCAAATTATTAAATAATTAAAAAATCGAGATTAATGGTGTAAAATTTCTCTTATTTAAATAAATTTTAACAAAATCTTGGATGGAATATGTAAAAATACGGATTTTTGGGAGGGTAATTTGGACATTTTACCAATTTTTCGGATATTATATTAGGTGAATTAATTTGCAAAAGTTTTGTGCAGAAAGATTAAATTGCAAATTTTAGAGGACTAATTTGAAGGGGATTTGAAAAATTGGAGACTGTTGTGCAATTTTTAAAAAGTGCACAGCCCAATAAGACAGGGCCACATGACCTGTCATTTTCTCTCCCTCTCTCTCTTCTCCCTTTCTCTTCCCTGATGCTCTCTCTCTCTCTGCTCACTCTAGGCCGAAGGACCGACGAGGGCCGTGTTAGTTTAAAAATTGCACAGCCCCATAAACAGGGCCACGTGACCTGTTATTTTCTCTCCCTCTCTCTCTTTTCCCTCTCTCTTCCTCGATGCTCTCTCTCTCTCTCTCTGCTCACTCTCAGCCGAAGGACCAGCGAGGGCCGCGCCACCGCCCATGTCACCGTCCAGACTGCCAACCACCCGGTGTGAGCTTGCCATGTCACCAGGAAGCTCTGCCGATCGTCGCCAGCTGCTGCTGATGCCCGCTCGTCGGAAAATGCCATTTTCAGCCGTTTCGGATTTCTTGTCGCCGGCGACGATTCCGGCCACCATTTAACCTCTAACTGGGCTTGTTGGATTTGTCTCGTCAAGAGGAAGCTCAAGGTATATATATCTTAACCCCATAATGCCCGAATCAAAAGTTGCCATTTTTGGAATATTTTAAGCTTGAGTTGAATTTTTGATCTGACCATTGGATCGTGTTTTTGTTGTCATTTTTGGATTGTACTCAGAAAATAGTAAAGTTTAATATATATTGCCTACGTTTGGTGATCGGCATGAAAATCGAATCGGACAGCTAAGATTTGCCTCGATTTGCATGCCACCGGCCCGATGTGAGCCCGAACCCGAATTAGACAAGTTATAACCTAGCTATTTTGGGTGCTAGGAATTCAATGAAGAGGTCTGTTTGTGGAATTGAAGCTTCGTTGAGAAATTTGTTTTTCACAAGAGGACAATCGAAGGCTTGGAATTGGTTCTCAACCATCCGGACGATTGTCGACGATGCCTTGAGGATTCAATAGCGTGGTATCGCTATTCTTATGAGGGAGGGATTCAGTTACCTTCGTTTTATACTATTTTCGAATGAAACTTATTTTCCGCAACATATGAGAATAAATGTGGTTTTTGGTTTTCTTGAACATATGTAATGGATTGTGATGGTACGAAATATATATATATATATATATATATATACTATATTGCTCTAGGGATTTTTCTGAATGCAGGTTATTTTGGGTATATCAAAGATAAGGCTATTGTGCTACCCGTTTTTCTATAAAAACCTTATATACTTATTTTACTGAAAAACAAGAGTACGGTTATTTTCACACTTCAGTTATGTGTTGCACGTGTCATAGGATCATATATGAGCACCGTATTAGCATCGTAGGTTTACAGTATGGCGCTGCGTACCCCACCATCAGTGTAGAGTCCGTAAATTCGCGCAGAGTTTTGTTACTTCTAATTACCTCCTTATTTGGCAAGCGTAGGCAATTCAATTACCCCTTCAAGTTTGGTAGGCGACACATGGGTGTCCCCTCTAGGTATAGGCTTAGGTGTCAGGCAGGCTGTTAGGTACACTTAGTGCTATCATCTTGGATTTCCATAGATGAGAGGATATGAGCTAATAGGTATGGGTTGATTTGTGTCATGTGCATCTGAATTGAATGATTTTGATTATACTGATTTATTTATACATATACGTGACGATTTCTAGTTTTGGATTATCATATATGTATGTTTGGGATTTAAACTAACCATGTATGAGCTTTCTATCACTAAAATATTTTCGATCGAGGTAATTATTTTTCCTACTGGGCATTTTATACTCATTCCCTTCTTCAAGTGGTGTCCAGTGCGATCTTGGAGATCAAGAAGAGTCAGAGGCTATCGGGATTGTAGTTCGTTATCTTGGTAATGCTTGAAATGTGTTATTGTGGTGTTTGGATTATTTGAGTTTTGTTTTAGTATTGAACTAGGATTACTACTTTCTATTTTTATCTGTGAACTCATGTATGCTACTCTGACGTCTGTTCTGACATGGACGATGATGATGATTGAACATATATTTAATTTACGTTCTTTTCGGTATTTATTCGATCTATGTTTAATGGTGCATACGAACTGTGGGAGAGGTTCACGAGATCAAATTCTAAATATTTTATCTAAAATAAATTGTTTTATAAAACTAAAATTTTTTAACATTTTTCAAATAAATCAAGAAATTTCTCATCCTTGCGAAATTCTCTTTCTACCACTAGCCCGGGTTTTGGGTTGTGACAGAATATGCCAAAAGGATCAATAGTTCCAAAAATAGAAACATTTAGTACTTAAATGCCACAAAAAGTCAACTGGAGCTAGCTCAATTGGTCCAAAACTTTAGGGATATGTGTGTGAGTTTAGAGGGGTCAGAGGTTCAAACCTTGGTTGTTTATGTAGTGTGTGTGTGTGTGTGTGATATTTTCCTTTAAATTTATAGTAAGTGATGGTCATTAGTTAAGCCCCATTTTTTTTTAAAGAAACATGCAACAAAATATAGATTAAGGACTAATATGCCAAAATAGTATTAGGTTGGAGACTAATGGTAGCATTAACCTGATATATATATATATATATATATAAAGACATTTATTAGCATATATATATATATAATTTGATGATTATTAAAATAAAGAAGTTACATATAGTTCTATATATATATATATATATATGTTGTCCGAAGAATAGCTAACCCAAGAGGGGGGTGAATTGGGTTTTTAAGACTTTTATAAACTTTTTAATTAAAGTAATAAGATTGAGTAAATAATAAATGAGATAAATAAAAATAGCAAATAAATAAGCACAATATCAAAGTAAATAAATTAAAGAGATAGGGATAGAGAGATGCAAAGACTATTTTTATGAGGTTCGACAAATACGGCGGTTTGTCTACATCTCCGGCTCTCTGCAACTTGCTTAGAGCTTTCCACTATCAGATCAAAATTATGGGATTGACCGACCTCTTGTATAATCCGGAGTGATTTCTTCTTACGCACACTCACGCCTTTATAATAGTCTTGAATCTAGCTATATTACGCCTAACTACGGATTGTTTAGAGTCCAGTATCTATCTCACCTATACCAGGTTGTTTATGACTCCAGTGCTAACCTCACCTCTCAATAATATTTTTACAAAAATACAAGTGAACACTCACTCAAGGAATCACCTCTCAAAGAAATAATATAATATAAGCTTAGGTGATTTGAGAACAATGCACAAATGATGCTCTAGGAATAGTTCAAATAGATTTGAAAGTTATAGTTGAATAAAAGAGAACTTTTGTACTTAAAAACTGATTGAGTATTAATATGGGTTCGTATTCTCTCTTTTTAAGTCATCAAACTTGGCTCTATTTAAAGGTATCTTCAAAAACTAGCCGTTTTCGACCATTGGTATCTTGCTGCCAGAATTTTGGTTGTCCAGAAATATTTTTGGTCGCCAAAAAAACTAGCAATTGGAGTCCGGAATGTTAGTTCAGCTCCAACGGCCATTTTTGACCTTCATTTTGGTCAACCAAGCCTGGTCGACCAAAATCAAAATCAGTCAGAATCAAAGGGTTTTTTTTTTTTCTTTGAACTAATTTGGTTGTTTTTAAAACTTCCTTTTTCTAAAATATTTTTAACTTTAAGAAAATATACTTTTGAGAATATTTGGGCTAGATTAGAAATGATATTTATTTTCAAACAATCAAAGGATTTAAAGATTAGTTAATTCATTGAAGATTCGTTTGAAAAATTATTTGAAAGATTTTTGAGCCATATCAAAGAGAATATTTTGTGCAATGTAATAAATCAAGTACAAGACTAGGAAATAAATTTTAACCTATTTAGACTTGGTCTTGAATCTTGATTCTTTACATTCATCTTCATCCTTCGAGATTTATTAATGATGCTCTATTTGAGAACTTTATTTCTTGAGTTTTATCAATTTCTTTTTCAACTTCATAACTACAAATTCAAACTAATTATTAGTAAGTAAATCACATATTTGTTATTATCAAAATAATATAAGATTGAAAGCCGTATAGGTCAACAATCTCCCCCTTTTTTATGACGACAAATATTGATTTTTGAGATAAAAATAATGATACAATTTAATTAGCGTACATGTCCCCTTACCATTATTTTTAGAAACTCCTCCTCAACATATACAAGGAAAATTAAAAAAATATCTCCCCCTTTTTAACTCAATAAATGCATACAAAAATCATGAATATTTTCTCCCCCTTTGTAATCAGCAAAAAGAATTGAAAGCACCAAGAATTGAAATACCATACATAAGTCTCATAAGCATAGTGAGAATAATATATCACAATTAAAGAAAGACATAAGTCTCACACAAGGTTCCATTATCCATAATAAGAAGACATACAAATAGAGTTCAAAAATAACATACTAACACACCATAAAAGAACATGCAAAGCATAAGTAAATAAGCAAGAGAAAGACTCTAGAATGGAGAAGGATTTTGTCCTTGACATATATAGTTCCACATCTCTTATTGGTGCGTAAAGAGGCGATCAAACTGTGCTTGTTGAGAGTCTTGAAAAGCTTAAATTTTCCTACCATGATCTTCCTTGAATGCATTAAAGTCCACAACAAGAGTGTCTAAGTGAGCATTCATAAGTTCAAATACTTCCTCAAAGTTAAACATAGGAGGAGTTATACTTGTAGTAGATGGGTCACCTTCCTCATTATCACTATAATCATGAGTCTCAATGGGTACACTAGGATCACTGGTCTTTTCGGGCCCCTTGTATGTCCAAGTACTGTTGGTCTCATTAAAGAACCAATGTATGTGCTCGACGGCAGTTCTATCATAATGAGACATTTATTTTTCCTTGACAGATTTATCATGAAGAGAAATTTCAAAATGATCAAAAATTCGAGTAAGTACCATTCCATAAGGAAGACACCCCGTCTTCTTAGAACCAGCTTCCCTCATTTGGGTCATAAGGATATATCCTAAATTTATAGCTTTCCCCATGAGTATAGAGTTAATCAGAAAAATATCAAGAGTATGGATTATCTCTCTATGCCCAATACGAGGAAGAATATTGTAGGTGATATAGTGGTGAAGGAGTCTACTATGAACATTCAAATGATTTGCGGTATAATTTGGATAATAATTGTCATCCCTAGTTAGATTTTTCAAAGTTGTTACCTCATCAAAATCTCCCATAAGATCAATTGGACGACCAGCTTCATTTGGTATTTCTAGAATAGCACAAAGATAACTCATATGCATATTAATAACCTTCCCTTGAAGTGTACAAGTGATTCTATAAACTTCACTCTTTAGGTTCATAGCCATAGAATCCTTTTACTAACTTAAGGTAAGTAAATGCATTAATACTAGAAAAAGAAACCCATCCCATCCTATAAAATATATGTCTCCAACCTACTAGTTTTTTCATAGGTATCCAATCCACATTTCTTCTATTCACTAAAGCCCTCTTAGTAAAATTATTTTGGAAATCGTCAACAATTCTAGGATTAGTAAAAAGAGGAGTGTCAAACCTTGATTTTGATCTCCTTTCATCTTCTTCTCCAATGACATTCTTCCCTAACCTCTTATTGGCACGAGCTTTGAATGGCATCTCGGATTTGAGCAGGAAAAAGAAAAGGAATAGACAGATTGATCACAAAATTGGAAGGAGCAAACCGGTTTAGTGGAGAAAGGATCAAATTTTGAAGAAATTGGAGTGAAAACTCATAGAAATTAAGATTAAAAGCATAAGGGATAAAGGATTAGGGTTTTCATTCAGGAGATAAGAGTTTCGAGTGAGAGGAATAAGAGAAAACATGGAGAAAAGACCAAAAAAACTGTCTTGGGTTGGTTTTGAAAAATAGGTGACGAACAGTTTTGGTCGACCAATTTTAATTTTGGTCGACCAAAATCTGAAAAACAGCAAAATAGCACAACTTTGCAATTCTGAAGCAACCATCAGTTTTGGTCGACCAAGTTTGATCGACCAAAATCTGAAAAGTTCCAGATTTGACGAAAACACACAAAAAATACATGTTTTTGAAGAATCAATTGAGAGTTTCAGATTTGGTCAAATAAAAAGAGATAGGATAAAGATTAAAAAAAATATGACAAAGTAAAATTAGGAAATTTCATTAAAATCAAGCATACCAAATTCTCTTCTAATCATACAAAATCGTTCTTCACTAAGAGGTTTTGTAAAAATGTTCGCTAATTGTTTTTCAGTGGAGACAAATTCAATAGAAACATCACCTTTTTGCATGTGATCACGAAGGTAATGGTATCTTATATTAATGTACTTAGCTCGTGAATGCAAAATAGAATTTTTAGATAAGCTTATAACACTAGTGTTATCGCATTTAATAGGCACATGTGCAAATTTCATGCCAAAATCTAAAAGAGTTTGTTTTATCCAAAGAATTTGTACACAACAACTAGCCGCAGATATATACTCCGCATCAGTAGTGGAAAGGGCAACTGAATTTTGTTTCTTGCTAAACTAAGAAACTAGTGAGTATCCCAAAAAGTGACAAGTACCACTTGTGCTCTTTCGATCGGTTTTACATTCGGCAAAATCCGCATCCGAATAACTTGAGATATTAAAGTGTGTGCCTTTAGGATACTTTAATCCTATATTCATAGTGCCATACAAATATTTTAAAATTCGTTTAACCGTGCTAAGATGGGATTCTTTAGGATAAGATTTATATCTAGCACAAAGACAAATACTAAACATGATATCCGGTCTACTAGCGATAAGTTAAAGTAAGGATCTAATCATACCTCGATATTTAGTAATATCCACCACTTTACCACTTTCATCTTTGTCAAGCTTGATTGACGAGCTCATTGGTGTCTTCATTAGTTTTGAATATTCAAGTTCAAACTTCTTGAGTAGCTCTTTGATGTACTTTGCTTGATTGATGAAGATTCCTTCTTTGGATTGTTTTATTTGAAGCCTAAGGAAGAAGTTTAATTCTCCCATCATTCTCATCTCAAATTCAGTATGCATGTACTTAGAAAATTCTTCACATAAACAAACATCAGTGGCTCCAAATATAATATCGTCAACATAGTTTTGCACAATTATCATATCCACTCTTTTCTTGAGTAGTATCCGCTTTTCCCATTGAAAACTTATTTGAAATCAAAAAGTTTTTTAATTTATCATACCTAGCTCTAGGAGCTTGTTTTAGACCATATAAAGCCTTTTTCAATTTGTAAACATGATCTGGATACTTATGATTTTGAAAACCGGGGGGTTAGGCTATAAACTTCTTTTAAAATATATCCATTTAAAAATATGCTCTTAACATCCATTTGGTAAAGAATAAAATTCTCATGGCATGCAAATGCGAAGAGCATTCTTATGGATTCTAATCTTGCTACGGGTGTAAAGGTTTCTTCATAATCGATACCTTCTTCTTGATTGAAACCTTGGGTCACTAATTTAGCCTTGTTTCGCACAATCACCCCATGCTCCTCTAATTTTTTTCTAAAGACTCATTTTGTTCCAATAACCGAATGATCACTAGGTCTTGGAACTAATTCCCATACATCACTTCTTTCAAATTGATTTAGCTCCTCTTGCATTGCTAAAATCTAAAATTTATCTTTTTCAGCATCTTTAAAATTTTTTGGTTCAATTTGAGAAAGGAAATCTAAGTTGTTGCAAATATTTCTAAGTGATGCTCTAGTTGTGACACCTTGTAAGGGATCACCTAAAATTTGGTCTTTAGGATGGGCATGACTAAATTTTAAATCTTGAGGAATAGTTAGAATATTACCACTGTCGCATCTTTCTTCCTTAAGACTTTTGTCTTATTGTAGTTGGATGTACTCTTCTTCATTTGATCTTTCATTGACACTTAATTCATTTAAGCTTTGTTCCAAACCTACAACATTATCGTAATCTATATTTCTCCCCTCATGGAAAGTGTTAGATTCATCAAAAACAACATGCATAAATTCTTCTACTATCAAGGTTCTTTTGTTGAAAACTCTATAAGTTTTACTAGTAGTAGAATATCCAAGAAAAATACCAACATCGGATTTTGAATCAAATTTACCCAAATTATCTTTAATATTCAAAATAAAATATTTATAACCAAAAACTTTTAAATAACCAATGTTGGATTTTCTACCTTTCCAAAGCTCATAAGGTGTCTTGTTCAAGATTGGCCTTATCATAACTCTATTCACAATATAACAAGCGGTACTTACCACTTCAGCCCAAAAATATTTTGGCAAATCATTTTCATTTTGCATGCTTCGTGCCATTTCTTGTAAGGTTCTATTCTTTTTTTCTGCAACTCCATTTTGTTGTGGAGTTCTATGAGCGGAAAAATTATTATCAAATCCATTTTTATAGCAAAAAGCTTCCATTTCATCATTTTCGAACTCACCACTATGATCACTTCTAATAGATGTGATGGTGTAACCTTTTTCATTTTGCACTTTCTTACAAAAAATAGTAAGTACATTTAAAGCATCATTTTTATGAGCAATGAATAGAGCTCAAGTTAATCTTGAAAAATCATCAACTATCACAAATGTATAATATTTTCTACCAAGACTAACTACTCTTGATGGTCAAAATAGATCCATGTGAAGTAGTTGCAAAGGTCTAGAAGTAGTAATGACATTTTTAGACTTAAAGAGCTTTTTACTTGTTTTCTAAATTGGCACGCATCACACGCCTTGTCTTTTTCAAAAAGTAAACTCAGTAAACCACTAACAAGGTTTTTCTTTGAAAACTTAGAAATAGTATTCATGCTAGCATGTCCAAGTCTTTTATGCTAAAGCCAAGAATTATCTTTTAAAGCCGAAAAATATTTATCTTGACTAAAATATTTTTCAATATCAATAGTGTAAACATTGTCTTTTCTTTCCTCTTCAAAACTAATTTCTTTTGAACAAGTATCCTCAATCAAGCATTTGGAAGGCTCAAAAAGGACTCTATAACCTTTATCACAAAGTTGACTTATACTAAGCAGATTATGTTTAAAACTATCAATAAGTAAAACATTTTCTATAATGGGTGAGGATGTAATACCAATGTTACCTATACCAAAAATCTTGCCTTTAGCGTTGTCTCCAAATATGACATGTCCTCCACTTCTTTTTGTGAATGATGAGAGCAAGAAGTAGTCTCCAGTCATGTGTTTGGGGCAACCACTATCTAAGAACCAAAAGTTCTTCTTTTGTACCTACAAGTAAGAATCAAACTTTGATTTTTGGTACCCATACTAATTTGGGTCCTTGAGTATTAGTTTTAGATTCTTTTGGTACCCAAGCTAGTTTTCTACCAAAATATGCATTTTTCTTTATAAAGCATGAAAAACTAATATGTCCATCTTGATTGCAATAAGTGCAAGTGTGCTTTGTGTCACTTATACTAGCTTTCACAAAATAGTTCTTGAGGTATTTTTGTTTTATATAAGATTTGTACCCAATATCTCTTTTGTCAGAAATACATTTTTATTCACCAAGCATCATGTCAATTTTTCTTCCTATTTGTAAATTTGTGGACAATTTTAGTTAAGTCAAAAATCTTGTCATTTAAGGAAGTGTTTTCTTTTGATAAAATATCATAACTACTACAAGGTAATTTTACTTCCTTTTCTTTGGTAAACTTTTCAACTATTTTTGACAAACTAAGAATTTTTTTTTTTAAGAGCATTATTCTTAAAAATGAGTTTTTCATAGTTTTGTATAAATCATTGAAATCACTCAACAAGTTTTCATATGATAAATCACAATCACAATCACTGAACTCACTACTAATATCACTAACATCATGAAGTTTACTTTTAGGTTCAAGTGAGCTTACCTCATTTTCTATTGCCATGAATCACATGTTGGCAATTTCTTCTTGTTCTTCTCCATTAGACTCTTCTTCTTCACGATCATCCCAAGTTGCCTTCATTGCCTTCTTCTTCATTTTTCTTCTCAAAGGACATTCGCTCTTCATATGTCTCAGCTTCTTGCATTCAAAAAGGTGATGGGATCATCCTTCATTTTCTTATCTCGAAAGTCATTGTCTTTGATATTTTTCTTGAAGTTCTTCTTTTTGAAATTTAAGTACTTATTGTACATTTTAGTAAGACAATGTCTTCTAGCTCACTATTCGTGAATTCTTCTTCTTCCTCATTGCTTTCTTGTAGGGCGACTTTAAGAGTGATTCTTTTCTTTTTCTTTTCTTCTCCTTCATCTTCATTAGTTTCTTTCATAAGAATTTCATGGGTCATGAGGGAACCTATAAGTTCTTCTAGAGTAAGTTTTCTAAGGTCCTTTGCTTCTTGAATAGCTACCATCTTGCTTTTATATACTCGAGGGAGGCTTCTAAGAATCTTACTCATCAACTCACTATTTGGAAAAGTTTTTTCTAAAGTACCAAGAGAGTTAATGATTGAAGTAAATCTAGTAAACATTTGAGAAACAGATTCATCTTTTTCCATTTTGAATAACTCATAGTTTCTTGTGAAAATATTAATTCTAATTTCCTTCATGGAATTAGTTCTTTGATATGACATTTCAAGAATATTCTACAATTCATGAACATTTTTAGCTTTTTCAACATTATTATATACTTTCCTATCTAGACCACACATAAGAATGTTTCTAGCTTTTCCATTTTTGGTAAAGGACATTTTATCCTTTTCATCATATTCCTCAATATCTTTTTCTACTTCAACTCCATTAGCAATCTTTATCATTTTTAATGGACCTCTAATGACAATATACGATAAATCAAAATCTATGGATCTAAGATATATGTCCATACGACTTCTCCAATAGTTGAAATCACTTCCATTAAAGAAAGTTGGTTTGGAATGTGACAACCCTCATATTGAAAAGAAAAGTTGTTTGGATTAGCCATCTCAAAAACAGTTAAGTTTTAGAAAATTGAGCACCAAGTTCTGATATCAATTGTTGTCCCAAGAATAGCTAATCCAAGAAGGAGGGTGAGTTGGGTTTTTAAGACTTTTACAAACTTTTTAATTAAAGTAATAAGATTAAGTAAATAATGAATGAGACAAGTAAAAATAGCAAATAAATAAGCACAATATCAAAGTAAATAAATTAAAGAGATAAGGATAGAGAGATGTAAATACTATTTTTACGAGGTTCGACAAACACGACGGTTTGCCTATGTCCCCGGCTCTCCGCAACTTGCTTAGAGCTTTCCACTATCGAATCAAAATTATGGGCTTGACCGACCCCTTGTACAATCCGGAGTGATTTCTTCTTAGGCACGCCCACGCCTTTACAATAGTCTTGAATCTGGTTCTATTATGCATAACCACAGATTGTTTAGAATCTGGTGTCAACCTCACCTATACCGGGTTGTTTATGACTCCGGTGCCAACCTCACCTCTCAATAATAATTTTACGAAAATACAAGTGAACACTCACTCAAGGAATCACCTCTCAAAGAAATAATATAATATAAACTTAGGTGATTTGAGAACAATGTACAAATGATACTCTAGGAATATCTCAAATAGATTTGAAAGTTATAGTTAAGTAAAAGAGAGCTTTTGCACTTAGAAATTGATTAGGTATCAATATGGGTTCATGTTCTCTCTTTTTAAGCCACCAAACTTGGCTCTATTTAAAGGCATCTTCAAAAACTAGCTATTTTCGACCGTTGGTATCTTGTTGCCAGAATTTTAGTCGATCAAAAATATTTTTGATTGACCAAAAAACTAGCCGTTGGAATTCGGAATGCCAATTCAGCTCCAATGGCCATTTTTGGCCTTCATTTTGGTCGACCAAAATCAGTCAGAAACAAAGGGTTTTTTATTTCTTTGTACTAATTTGGTCGTTTTTAAAACTTTTTTTTTCCAAAACATTTTTAACTTTAAGAAAATATAATTTTGAGAATATTTGGGCTAGATTAGAAATGATATTTATTTTCAAACAATCAATGGATTTAAAGTTTAGCTAATTTTTTGAAGATTTGTTTGAAAAATTATTTGAAAGATTTTTGAGCTATATCAAAGAGAATAATTTGTGCAATGCAATAAATCAAGTACAAGACTAGGAAATAAATTTTAACCTATTTAAACTTGGTCTTGAATCTTGATTCCTCACATTCATCTTCATCCTTCAAGGTTTATCAATGATGCTCTATTCGAGAACTTTATTTCTTGAGTTTTATCAATTTATTTTTTTCAACTTCATAATTACAAATTCAAGCTAATTATTATTAATTAAATCACATATTTGTTATTATCAAAATAAGATAAGATTGAAAGTCGCATAGGTCAACAATATATATATAGGAACATATGGTTTAAAATAAAGTACAGTAGAGTTTACTAATTGAAGATTAGGAACCTAAGGAGGAATATAAGGAGTATAGATAGCATGAGATTAAAGAAGAGTGGAGAGAGCATTCTTTCAGAAGAGACGCGCCTATACCAAGTTGGGTTGCATACTTCACATATGCTACTCCTTATCAATCTTTGAGAACAAACTCTTGGTCTAATTTTACTGATAAGAGTAAAATATAGAGGAGGGATATGGACTTGTATCAGAGATCTTAATAGTATTTTATTGGCTGATGAAAAATTGGGAGGGAGAGTTTTTCAAAATTATGATGCGAGTGGACTCCATGATTTTATATTCGATACTAGGGCAATTGATGTGGGTAGTGCTGGAATCCTTTTTACATAGACAAATTGGAGAGACCTAGAGCATTTAATTAAAGAGAAATTAGACAGCATGGTCCGTGATCCACAGTGGTTAATTAATTTCCCAAGTTAGGAGTTCGAAATCCTCCCATTCAGGAGTCTAATCATGCTCCAATAATCATTGACACAAGATTAGATTCCAATAAAGTGCAATCTCCTTTCAAATTTTTTGATGCATGTTCACGAGACCCAAGTTGTAAGGTTGTAATTACTAAGGCTTGGAGGATTCATGTGTTTGGTTTTAAAAACTTCCAATTGCTCAGAAGACCTGATAATACTAAAAGAGCTCTTAAAGAGTGGAATAGTGAAAATTTTGGTTTTGTCAGGATAAACGTAAGCTTCTGAATAGTTTGTTGGATATGATTCAGAATAGAATATCGACACAAAATAATTTAGAATTTGAAGCCTCTATTCAATTGAAGATCTCAGAAATATGGGCCCGTTAGGAACAAATTTAGAAGCAAAAGTTGAGAGAATTATGGCTTAATCATGGTGATTGTGACATAAAGTTTTTCCATGCCTCAATGGAGATAAGAAGGAAACGCAACCATGTGTGGAGTGTTTCAGAAGATGGAATCAATTGGATTTACAGCCTGAAGGAGATTAGAGATTATTTTATAAATCACTTTTCAAAAGTTTTTAGCACTTGCCACCCTTGTATCAGTCTAGAATTGGAGGACATTTTTTATTATAAAATCTCTCAACAATGCAATGTCAACCTCTGTAGAATTCCCACCTGGAGGGAAATTCGAACAGTGATATGGGAATTGCCCCTACTTAATGTTCCTTGGGCCGATAGCATACCAACAAAGCTCTACAAGGATTACAGGGAGGAAGTGAAAAGAGATCTTATTTTGTATATTCAAGAGTTCTTAAGTACCAGAAATTTTACCAGAGCCATTAATCACACTTTTGTAGTCTTTATATTAGAAAGGCCTATAGTAGTCAAATTTGATGATTTTAGACCTATTAGCCTATGTAATGTAACCCATAAATTTATTTCAAAAATTTCGGCTAATAGAATCCAAAAAGTACTTCTGGATTTAATATTCCCTTATTGTTAGCCCACGATTAACTACTCAAGAGGAGAGATGAATTGAGTTTTAAAACTTTTTAAGAAACTTTTTAATTATATAAAATCATAGACCACTATTTTGAAACTTTAAGGCTAAATAAATAGTAATGCCAAATATATAACTATAATACTAAGTCAATTAAGGATAATAAATATCAAACATACAATCAAATAGTTTGTAATAAAGTAAATAATATAGAAAATATAAATTCAATTTTTACGAGTTTCTACAAATACGACGATTTGCCTACGTCCCCGACTTTTTGTAATTTGTTTTCAGTTTTCCACTATCGGATCAAGATTATGGGCTTAATCAACCCTTTACAAAAGTAGTGAATTTTTTTTGAGCTCATCCACACTTGATTCCTTGATTAACTTGAGGTAGAACTTTAATACTATTTCACTACATACTCAAGTTAAATCATTAGTACTAAATCAAATATTTGTTATTTTCAAAATAAGAGTGAGTAAGATTGAAACCTTAATTTATCAACAGATTATCCATCTTTAAGCTTAATTCTAATAAGTCTAATATGCATTTATCTTCAAACTTGATTTCTTAATCAACTTGAGTTAGAACTTTGAAAACCATTCACTACACACTCAAGTTAAATCATTAGTACTAAATCAAAATTTGTTATCTTGAAAATAAAAGTCAGCAAGATTGAAATCCTAATTTCTTAACACGTAACAATCTGTTTTCGTTCCAGGATGTTGGATTGCTAAAAATTCTATTCTTGCTCAAGAAATTATGCACTTTATGAAGGAAAAAAAAGAAAAGGGGGGAGGGGGGGGATGGCCTATAAGCGGATACAATGGGCTTTCCTGGAGAGGGTGTTGCAAGCTAACGGTTTTTTTGAGCATTTCAGGAGGATGGTGATGTGCTGTGTTTCTACAGTTTCTTTTTCTATTCTCCTCAGTGGGAGTATGTTCCCTAGCTTTCGCCCTATGCATGGTCTGAGACAAGGTGATCCTCTTTCACCCTCTTTATTTATACTTTGTAGTGAGGTCTTGTCAAAACTCATTACTCAAGAAGTGATGTTAGGTTGGATAAAAGGAATTCAAATATCTCGTATTGCCCCTCCTATCTCGCATCTTATGTTACGACCGAAAATCTAAGGCCATGATTTTTAGTAAATTTAAGTAAAAACACTGATAAACAGAAATTTTCAAAGTTTTTAGAAAAAGTCGAATACTTAAAATTTAAGTTTTAGTACTCAAGAGTAAGTAAATTTTAATATTGGACCTACTCGAGAAATTATAACATTATCTATTAGTTTTAAATTTCCAAGGTATTTTTAATTTTAAATTTAGAGAAATGATAAATAATAAATTTTAGAAACTTTTTATTTAAATCATTAAGTTTAATAAAAGTATTCAATTTAAAACCATAGGCCCATACTTAAAATAATTTTCATAAAATCATTTCTATGTCTAAGTACTCGATTAAATATCGAAATCATCCTCATACATCCACTCAGTAAATATATTACTAATGGCTAAATAAATTTGACTTAGAAAAGGAGAAAATGATACAGAGTACGAACCAACCAATGAAGAGAACTGAAACTGCAAGCATATGCCAAACATGCTTGTCCAGCCACACGAATATCTATCACAGAATAATTTGACACCTGAAAGGGGAAGGAAGTAGGGGGTGAGCATGTGAATGCTCAGTAGAAAACTCAATTACCTTTTTGGAAAAAATCTTGTTAGTAATTCTCAATACAACTGCATGGTTAGTAGTTCTGGAAAGCATTTTAATAACTATGGAGCATTCGAAACATATATAGGAAATCTTTACAGAAAATCATGCTCAAACCAAAACCAGATATATATATCTAAGTTAAAACAGATAGAAAACCATAATAAAACAATCATAGTGCACACCATATAAATCAACAGATCATATGAGTTCTCATCCTCTCATCACAACTAGAGCAACTTATACTACATGTATTGAGTGCTCTCTGCCTGACATCTATCTCTGAAAACCGGAGGGACACCCATGTGTCAACTCCTACCGAACCAGAGGGGCATCGAATACCTACGCCTACCGAATGGAGATAGTCAGAAAACAAACCCCGCGCGGGTTTACAGGCTCTCACCGAAGGCGGGTGTACTAGTCCGCCTACTACAACACTGTGATGTCTAAGACGACTCTCATGCATGATTGTATAAAATGTGTAATATATATATATATAGAGTCTCAAACAACCATGCAATAGTTTAACATTCTAGACACGCTCTGATTTTTAATCAAAATCCATTTTGTACTTTAAAATTCAAAAGTACAGTTTCTATGGTTTTACCAAATTCTAAGTATAAAAACTTGTATAAAATCATATGTAAAAATATCTAAAGTAGTCCACAATGTTTCACAAATTCATAGTTCATTAAAATAACTATTCAAATAATTCAATTTAATAAAATCACAAAATTTCATTTTCAGAATAAATTCCAATTTTAATGTAAATAATAGAAAATAAGGAAATTGAATCCCCTACCTCAATTGAGTATTCAAATAGTGCTACGGAGCTATGGAGAAAGTTTGACGTCATTTGGGTATCGTTTGGAAGGTCGGGCATCCTTTTAGAGCCTTTGATCGGTAGATTTGAAAACTCGATTTTCAATCAGAGTTTCAGATCGTTAAACGGACTTCACCATTGAATTCAGGGAACTCAAAAATGTTAGGTTAGATATATAGTTTGACTGATTTGGGATCGGACCGAACCCAGGCCTACGGCTCGCAAAACGAGACTATTCACGAGCTTCGGAATTTCTGCTATTTCAAAACATAGTGATATTATATATCAAAATTCGTTTCTCGACTTCATTAAATCTAAATTTAAAATCAAAAATCAATTTCAAGATTCCGAGCGTTGAACAGGCTCTAAATCCGAGAATTACAAAAATGTCTCTTTTCAGAATTAATTTGAAAAATCTCTACTTTGAAAAGTATTTAGAAAAATATCATCTTTGTTG